>CM077152.1:192541903-192672585 GCA_039583875.1 Platanthera guangdongensis
GAACCATCAGGTTTGCCACTCAGACAACAGTTTTCAAGGTATGTGCACGGTCACCATGAATATCAAGATCTATTAAGTTAATCATGAAATCTACCAAACTCATAGTAAATCAATAATGACCAAAACAAGAATACATATGACAGATTCATAGGAATCTATTCGAACATCTTTTTCTTACAAGAACAGTTATTTTTTTAGACCCACTGGAAGTAAGAAGACTACTTCCGTAACACTCAAAAAAATAAACTTTTCTTGTAAGAAAAGATGTCGAATAGATTCCTATTAATCTTGTCATTATGTATTCTTGTTTTGGTCATTATTTGATTTACTATGAGTTTTGGTAGATTTCATGATTAACTTAATAGATCTTGATATTCATGGTGACCGTGCACATACTGAAAACTGTTGTCTGAGTGGCAAACCTGATGGTTCCCTGAACTCAATGTCCCTCGAGAGGAACCTAGACTCTTATCTAAGGAGTTCCATAACTGTAATCAAGGGTCATCGACCCTAAAACTGAAACTCGTATGATGTGTTGTTGGCCCTGTGAGCACGGTGGTGTACCTCCACCTAAAATATAAGAGAGAGAATCTCACTCGCCAATTTTTTTGATTGATCTAGTCTAACGGTAACGTTCATCTTAAGTACACTAAATTAAGGTTTTTCATGCAACTGAACTCGGTATTTTATGATAAGTGTATTGTGCACTTTAGACTGATTCTGACCAAAGATTAAGTTCTTATTTTAATATCTGACTCTATACCCCCACAATGATAACTTCTTTATCATCTGATTCGTGATTTTGACAGGGTAATATCAAATTCTTCATTACATTAACATATCCCTTCGTTGTTGGTCTATTTTAATTTAACAATAGGAACTTGTATTTTTCAGATGCGTATACTGGCATAATTAAATCATGAATTATTAAAAATGATATGTTTAATTAAAAGAAGTTGAATTTCTTACCACGGTGTTTTGAAACTCATGAACGCGGCGAGATGACATGATTCTCCTTCGAAAAGATCTGACCACTTCGAACATTTCCAAATAGAAGCGGAATTCACCCTTCATAAATGCTAGGGGAAGCCTTAAAATAAAACCCGTAAAATTCTTTAAATTAGAAACGAATCCCAAAAGGGTACATTTCGCTGGATAGAATCACATCAAATGCAAGGAATTCGAAGAGAAAGATTTGACCTCTCTTTGGAGATAAATGCGGAACTTGTTCAATTTTTAACACCAACACTTCACTATATTAGAAATTGGGTGGGAATCCCTACTAGGATAGACACCACAAATTAGGGTTAACATGGAACTCGTCTATCTAAGCGAAACAAAATTAAATCGGAAGGATTGACATAAGAGAGATCGTTACCTTGACCTAAAGGCGAAGAGTTTACACGGACTAATCAAGCCTTAACACGCAGAAATGTCAACCCCTCTAAAATCTGAAATCGAAAAAGTATTAGGGTATAATCACAAGATACAACAATAACACTCAAGCCTTTATTCCACCATAGTGGTGTCTGTTATATGGATCCTTTGTCGTCATTGTGCCCTATCTTTTGTCATAATCTCATTAATGCCTAAGTACATTATGTCTTTACTTATAGTTTCATTCCAAGTCTTTATAGGTCTACCCCTCCCTTGTTTAACATGCTTAGTGACTAGACTCTCATAATGCCTAACAGGTTCCTCTAATGGTCTCCTTTGCACGTGTCCAAACCATCTTAGTCTATCTTCTTGCATCTTCTCTGCATTTGGTGCAACTCCTATCTTATCCCTGATATATTCATTCCGAATTTTATTCAGTCTCGTGTGTCCACACATCCACCTAAGCATTCTCTCTGCAACTCTCATTTTTTGCTCATGTGCACAATTCACTGCCCAACACTCAGAACCATAGAGCATCGCTGGTCTAATTGCAGTACGGTAAAAATTACCCTTAAGTTTTAATGGTACTTTACGATCACATAAGATCCCTGAAGCGCCTCTCCACTTCAAATAACCTGCTTGGATTCTATGTGTCACATCTTTATCAAAACCTCCGTCTTTTTGAACTATCGATCCAAGATATTTAAAGCACTCACTACGGGAAATATCTTGGTCACCCAACTTAATAACAAAGTCATTTGTCCTTCTTGCACTGCTAAATTTAAGCTTCATATACTCCATCTTTGTCCTGCGCAACCTAAAACCCTTCTTTTCTAAAGTGTCTCGTCAAAATTCAAGTTTTGTGTTTACACCCTCGCACGTCTCATCGACCAAAATGATATCATCCGCAAACAATAAACGCCAAGGTATTGCTTGTTGGATATGTCTGGTGAGCTCATCTAAGATATGGGTAAAGAGATAAGGACTTAAAACCGAACTTTGATGTAAGCTAACAGTGATAGGGAATTCCTGTGTTAATCCTCTAAATGTCCTCACCCTTGTCACTGAATTTGTATACATATCTTTAATGTAGTGTCCAATGTATGATTACATTTACACCTTTCTTTCTAAGCCCTTCCATAAGATCTCTCTTGGAACTCTATCATAAGTCTTCTCGAGATCGATGAACAACATATATAAATCTTGTTTTCTTTCTCGATAGTTGTTAATGAGTCTCCTTAAGAGATGTATAGCTTCCATGGTCGACCTCCCTGGCATGAATCCAAATTGATTTTGTGAGATGTTAGTCTCATGTCTTACTCTTCTTTTTATTACTCGTTCTCATAGTTTCATGGTATGACTTATCAATTTAATTCCTTTGTAATTAACACAATTTTGTATATCTCCTTTGTTGTTATACAAAGGCACCAAGATACTTTCTCTTCATTGGTCTGACATCCTCTTTGACTTCAGTATCTTATTAAAAAAACATGTAAGCCACAAAAATTTGTCATTTCATAGACATTTTCATACTTCGATGGGTATAATCACAAGATAAAAGTGAAGGAAACCCTAGAATAGAAGTAGAAATGGCAAACCACACTCGCCGGAAACGAAAACGGCAAAATAAGAAACGTTCACCACCGACTAGGGTTGGAAACGGAAATTCCCGCGGCGCTGGAAGGAAGGAGGGAGGCCGTCGAGGGCTGCAGAGGAAAGAGGAGTGGTCGGCGCTGTGTTCTGGCAAAGAGGAAGAGGTCGACTAAACTTCGGCTGTTATTACTTCTTGCGGTTACAGGAGATGACACTGCTCTGCAAGGGGCTGCGGGAAAAAGAAGTTATGGGCGATATAAGGGGGCGCGGGGCTTTTAGTCAGAGCGGCAACAGACAGGGGAGGCCGGTTATGGAAACCTAGGGGGGATTTTAATAAAATAATAATAATATTGTCATTACTTTTTTTTACTAATTTGCCCTAAGAACATGAGGGTTAATAATTTTTGCGATGCAAACTCACGTGTATGCTTAAATCGTGGTGATCAAATTGAATTACTAATGATTACGTGCCGACATCACAACAACTATTTTTTTGGCGTGCAATAAAATTAATTAAAATGAATTGATGCCTCCACATGTCCCTGACATGATTAATTTTATCAATATGCTCGTAATTAGTTGAAGTCAATTTTGAGCCCATTTACTCATAATTACTCATATGAATCGTCACGTAGCTCAAAGCGACCTGTTTCGGCCAACTATCTCAATTCTCGTCGAAATTGAATGAAACAAATTACATTGCGTTCGTATTGAGTAGTTAAGTTCAACCCAACTGACTAAGCATGATTCAGAGTTCTTTTGCTCAAAAAGTCATATTGGGGCGTCAAGTGGCTTGATATAGCATGATTTAGCCAACTTCGTCATTATACATTAAAATGAGGTGTAATTGGTGTCATTGAATTCGTATTGATCTCGCGAGTGCACTGTCACTGACCGAGATTGATTACGAGTAAATTTGCTCAAATGTTTATACCAAGTCATCGTAGTTCAAGACTGATATTAATAAGACAGAAGTCAAGTCGCGGTTCACTGCGATCCTGACTAAGCTTCTCCAAGACTCAATTGAACTGACTAAGCCCCTTATCAAAGTCAGGATGTTATATAGCTCCCATCACGAGACGAGATGATCTCATACCTCCCTTTTTATTAGGTGTTTGAAACTTGGAATTGAGCGGCTATGAGTATCCCAGTTCAAATTTTAATGATCGATGTTATGTTAGAAACATACGTTGATGTGATATGGGTTATGGTGATTCTTCTAACATACCCAACCATTTTGATACATGCATATTAGGTTCATTTGTTATTTCTTGCTCAACAAGAAAGTGTTTGATGTTGAATCCTTTGCATATGTAGTATAGCTTTGTTGCTTTATTTAGTTGCTTTGCATATTGTATGTTCCACGTGATAGGTACTTGCATGTGAGTGATGACTCGCCTTGGAGTCCACTAGGACAATCGGGGGATGTGGTCATTAAGCATTTTGTGCTCAGCTCATAGCCAACCACCGTTTTCTTTAATATGTATTTGGTTGCAGAGAGTGTAGCTCATGATGAGGCATAGCGGGCCAAACCCATTGTCGCTCGAAAAAAAGGAAGAAAGAAGTGATGCATAACATGTTTATTATTTTATCATATCATGTATCGGGCCTGCATGCCAAAGTTTTCTACATTTGATATATGAGCATTCTAGTGATGCGCTGCGACTGTCATATGACCGGTACATTGGACATTTCATGTTTGATGTGAGCACTGTCATCCTTGCTAAGTAAACAATTTTTTCTGGTTCAACTAGAGTAGTTTTGACACTGTGTTAGACTGAAGTAATGTTTTGTACCATTTCATAATATTCTTCTTGTGATGTTTATATGTTGTGGGGTCGGATCGGACCTATATTATATGACATTTTTAGGTGGATTGTTACATATACCCTCTCAACGGGCCCTTCTACTACCACCTCTATGTAGACAAGCTAGTTATAACCTTCTCACGAGCCCTTCTGATGTAATATCCAAGCAAACCCATGTGGTCATTTATACCCTTCTCACAGGCCCTTCTACCGCCAATCACAAGCATGCATGTACCGAAGCATTCTAATATGATAATATCCTTTCTATCATAAGGAAAAGGTATAATTTAATCATACACTCAGGGGCGGTAAAACCATACGCATAAGGTCCTACACGAACATCAAGACAATAGACCATCATCCTCAAGTATGGACTTATCCTGAAAGTCATAACACATGATACTAGATGTGCATGCCCATAAGGTCTATGGGAACACAACCATGCGTCTTATGCAACTCTCAGTATGCACTACCAATCACATAATCATGTTCTATTATGCATTTATGCATGTCTCAAACCTTAAGCATGTATAGGGAAAGCTCCAAAACTACAACCGCCCTATTACACACGAAGATGATCAATACATACAATATTCACTAATATGCTCACTCAGGGTAACATTTATCCTTATCATATGAGCCAATCATTATCAATAGTAAAGACACACATCACCCCACACTAAACCACTCATGGGGCTAACTATACAATGTCCACATCATTCCACCAACCACGATGAAATGAATATTTGTATTCTGTGTGACCAAACTCCATATGAATATTCGTCCAAATCTTATGCAAAGAATTACAGTTAATGAAATAATGTTTACTCATACCACTAGGGATTTGTACTCTATAATGAAGTGCATAATCAATCGGCTATCATATTTGTCGTTGCGGTTTCTTCTCTTCTCGGCAAAGTTCGCATCTAGGTCGTGGCATCTCCTTGCCGCTGGTGAACTCATCTTGACCGTGCGGGCTTCCATCCTACCCTCTTCTTCGACTAGTCGTTGCGACCTGTCTTGTCGCTAGCGGTCTCTCCTCTCCTCTGCGGACTCCGCATAGTGGTCGTGGCATCCTAATTGCCGCTGGTGTGTAATCACCGTGACCGTGCGGCTTCTCTTCTTCTCAAGTCGAGCGGCTTCTTCCAACTATCCGCTTTGCTTCCCTGCTATCTGGTCGCGGCGTCCTCTTTATCTTGTCGTTAGTCACTCAGACCGTGCGGTCTCCTGTCTGGTCGCAGTTCTCCCTATTCGTCGGCCTAGCTGTAACGGCCCAAGAAAGCAACCTGGTACCGCCAGCCCACCAGGCAGCCCACGGAAGACCATGGCACCACCGGCGGTTCAGTCGAACAACTACAAGGCCTGCAGGCCGTACACCTCAACCCATCATTGTGCCTATTTCTCAGCAGCAGTAGGTTGTTGCCACGGGGTTTTGAACCCGCAACCTTGATAACACTCTCTTCCAAAAGAGTTCATCACCAACTGAGCTGAGAAACAGGCGCAGTGATGGGTTGGGGTGTACGGCCTGCGGGCCTTGTAATTGTTCGGCTGAACTGCCGGTGATGCCATGGTCTTCCATGGGCTGCCTGGTGGGCCGGCGTTGCCAGGTTGCCTTCCTGGGCCGTTACAAAAAAGTGACCAGGAAGGCAACCTGGCACCGCCGGCCCACCAGGCAGCCTATGGAAGACCATGGCACCACCGGCGGTTCAGCCCAAACATCAAGCCTGCAGGTCATGCACCCCAACCAAATCTTCGCACCTGTTTCTCAGCAGCGGTAGGTTGTTGACACGGGATTTCGAACCCGCAACTTTGATAACACTCTCTTACAACAAAGTTCATCACCAACTGAGCTGTACTAGTTCTACACCGGCCCTTTTTCTATGCGATACCTTGTTACTCTACTCCCCCCCTCCCGTCACCGCCACCGAACCCGAAGAGCAAAGCGTATCGAAGCGACTTCGTCAGAATGGATGGGCTTTTTCTTCTCGCTACCGGAAAGCTTCATAAACCGGTTCGTTATTCCAAACCTTTCCGCCTACTTCGGTTGTCTTCTGAACATGTGGGATAGCTGGCAGAAAGCGTAAGTTCAATCCCTATCCCTATGGTATACTTATTCTTCTATTAGTGTAAGCGAGCGATCACATCTTTCTTTGGAAGAAAATCCAGTTAGAAAAGGAAATCCAATTAGAGAGAAGCTGTTTCGGAGAGTGCTCAAAGCATCACTTCGAAAGAAAGAGAAAGGAAAAAGGAGTCTAAAGTGTTTCTACCACTTCCACTAAACCTTTCCTGTTAGTTAGAGCCGATAGTGTTTCAATTTCTAAACAGCTCAGTTGGTGAGCAACTTTGTTGGAAGAGAATTTTATCAAGGTTGCGGGTTCGACACCCCGTGTCAACAACCTACCGCTGCTGAGAAACAGGCGCGGAGATTTGGTTGGGGTGCATGGCCTGCAAGCTTGATGTTTGGGCTGAACCGTCGGTGGTGTCATGGTCTTCCATGGGCTGCCTGGTGGGCCGGCGGTGCCAAGTTGCCTTCCTGGGCCGTTACAAAAAAAAACTCAATTGGTGATGAGCTCTGTTTGCAGGAGAGTCTTATCAAGGTTGTGGGTTCGAAACCCCGTGACAACAACCTACTGTTGCTGAGAAACAGGCACAGTGATGGGTTGGGGTGTAAGGTCTGCATGCCTTGTAATTGTTCGGCTGAACCACCGGTGGTGCCATGGTCTTCCATGGGCTGCCTGGTGGGCCGGCGGTGTCAGGTTGCCTTCCTGGGCCGTTACACTAGCCTCCTACTCGCCTAACCATGGAGACCTCTCCAGAATCAACCGGACAGACGGCCTCTTCATCTCCAGACCGCCCGGCCTCTGCCCCTGAACTTCGTGATGAGTTGCGGATCACTACCATTTCCCTAGCAGGGAAGAACTTCGTGGAGTGGGTCCATTCCGTTCGCCGCGTACTGCAATCCAAAGGCTTTCTCCATCACTTAACCCAAGCGCATCCTGCTCCTCCGACTGACGATTGGTTGCGCAACGATGGTCGTGTTCAGACATGGATCCTGAACTCTCTTGATATTGAACCCTACCGCATGGCCATGTATCACGAAACGGCCAAGGCAATGTGGGATGAGCTCCAGTCTCTATATTCTGATAAGGATAATCTCCAACACCTTTATGACATAATCACTAATCTCCAGTCCATTGATGCTGGCGGGGCCACCGACCTCACCTCTTTTGTTGCTCGGGCCAAGACTTTAGTCGAAGCATGGATCCAACATCAACCTCCTACGTTGGATCTTGTTGCACAACGGGCTCAGAAAGAAGCCGTCGGTGTGGCCATGATGATGGCCCGCGTTCCATCTCATCTTCACAGTGTCCGGGCCCAGATCCTCTCCTCGGTGGCTACTCCCTAACTCTCAGACGTATGTTCTATGCTGCTCAAGGTCTCACCGCCCCCTGATAGTTCTTCTCCTTCGTCCCCGGCTCTCCTGCAACAAACTTTTGCACCCCTGCTGCCTTCCCCTCCTCCTTCCGGCGGGGGGCGTTCTGGCTCTCGAGGCCGCGGACGGGGAGGTCGGCCTCGGCCAAAGGGTTCCTTTTGCGGGAAGGATGGCCACCTTGAAGCCACCTGCTATCGCAAGCATGGGATTCCACCTCGTCCACAAGTTACTATTGCTGCTATCGACTTCTCTGCTCGTACTGACGTTGAAGAGGTTCGCCTTCAGCTCCAACAGCTCCAGGGTCTGCTCAGTCGCCCACCTGCCTCTGTTGCCTCTGCTGCCTCCATCTCCCAAGAAGGTATCACTTGTCTCTCCACTAGTCCGCGCTGGATAGTGGACTCGGGTGCCACTCATCACATCACCTCCCTGCGGCCACATCAATACCTGAATTCTCCTCATCCTAAGTGCATCACAGTGGTCAATGGGGACACTGTTCCTGTCTCTAGATTGGCTGACATCCCTCTCACTTCTTCTCTCTCTCTACGCTCGGCTCTTCATGTTCCGGGCTCCCCGTTCAATTTGTTTTTTGTTGGTTGTTTGACTAATGATTTGAACTGCTCTGTAACATTTACCTCTTCTTCTTTTCTGATACAGGATCACAGGACGCAGACTATCATTGGTAAGGGACGACTGCAGAACAGGCTCTACCTCCTTGATGAATCTCATGTTATCCTCTCTTCAGTCTCCTTCGTCGATTGGCATCGGCGTCTTGGTCATGCCCCTTTACCTGTCCTACAGAAGGTTCTACCTGTTGTATCTTTACCTTCTTTTCAGTGTGAATCATGTGTATTAGGCAAGCATCCTCATTCATCCTTTTTATCTAAATGTACTCGGAGCATTGCTCCCTTTATTTTGGTACACTCTGATATTTGAGGTTCGTACAAACTTAATAGCATTTCTGGTTATCGCTATTTTCTGACGTTTATTGATGATTATTCGCGAATGACATGACTATATCTACTTCGTGATCGCTCTGAGCTTCCTCGTGTTTTTCGGATGTTTCTTCTTGAGACCCAAATGCAATTCTCCACTACCATCAAAACTCTTCGCACGGACAATGCTCGTGAATACACTAGCCACAAATTTGCAACTCTTTGCTCTGACTTTGGAGTTATTCACCAAACTTCATGTGTCTATACCACCCAACAAAACGGAGTCGCTGTGCGGAAGAATCGACACCTTCTCGATGTGTCCCGCTCCATCATGCTTCAAATGCACGTTCCCAAAACCTATTGAAATTTTGCTCTTTCGACGACTTGTTACCTGATTAACTGTCTTCCTTCCCATATCCTCCACAATGTCACTCCATTCAGCCTCATGTTCCCATCAACTCCGGCTTTCTCTCTCACACCCCACATCTTTGGGTGCACTTGCTACGTCCACAATCTTGGTCCAACTTTGGACAAATTGAACCCTTGGGCTGCTAAACACATCTTTGTTGGTTACTCACGAACACAAAAAGGCTACGTCTGCTACTCACCAGCTACCCGAAAGGTGATAGTTTCTGTTGATGTTACTTTTTGGGAGAATCTCCCTTTCTTCACTGCTGCTTCAGCTCCTACATATCCACCGCCACCTGTTTTACGTCACGTAATTCCTGTTACCACTCCTCCACCACCAAGACCTACAGCCCAACCCCTCCTGTTGCCAAACCTACTATTATTCGGGTTTACACTCGTCGCCCTCCTGCCTCTGGTGCCCCACTGCAGTCTGACTAACCCTATGATGTTTCGCATCCCGCTGATCCAGCACCAGAATCTACAGCTCATCCCATGGTAAATTATGTATCCTTACATTGTCTTTCTTCACAACTTCAGACTTTTGCCACTTCATTATCCCCGATTTCGGTACCTAACTTTGTGCAGGAGGCTCTCCAACATCCTGGCTGGCGGGCGGCTATGGAAGAAGAGATGACGGCTCTCTGGGCTAACCAGACCTGGACATTGGTACCATTACCTACCGGTCAGACACTTGTTAGGTGTAAATGGGTCTTTGTGATCAAGCATGTTCCTGATGGAACGATTGCCCGTCTGAAGGCCCGCCTGGTGGCTCATGGCTTCACCCAGCAGCAAGGCCTCAATTATGAGGAGACATTCTCTCTTGTGGCCAAGTTGAACACCGTTCGGGTTCTTCTCTCAGTAGTTATGCATCGACAATGACCTTTACACCAACTGGACATCAAAAATGTCTGCCTCAACGGCGACCTCCAGGAAACGGTTTTCATGCAGCAGCCGCCTGAGTTTGAGACCACGGGGGAGTCCCGAGTTTGTCATCTCAAGAAGTCCATCTATGGTCTCAAACAATCCCCTCGGGCATGGTTTGACAAGTTCAATAAGGCCGTCCGGCAAGTCGGCTTCACTCAGAGTTCAGCTGACTTCTCATTATTCACACGTCATCGGGCAACAGGAACTGTTCTTCTGTTGGTGTATGTTGATGATATCTTGATCACTGGAGACGATTCAAAGGGCATCCAAGCAGTCAAACAGCACCTCAGCTCCGTCTTTCAAACCAAGGATCTGGGACATCTTCGTTACTTCCTTGCTATTGAGGTCGCAAAACGACCAGATGGACTCGTCATCTCTCACAGGAAATACTGTCTGGATATCCTTCAGGATGCTGGTTACTCGGGATGCAAACCTACTACTACTCCGATGGACGCAAATCATACGTTATATGCACACTCTTCTGATACAGACCTTACTCTTCAAAATTCGGAATATTATCGACGACTGGTTGGAAAATTGATCTATCTAACGGTCACAAGACCGGATATTTCCTTCGTTGTTGGGGTGGTCAGCAGATTTATGCATGGTCCGCGAACATCTCACCTTCAAGTTGTTGAACGTATTCTTAGATACCTTAAAACAGCCTCGGGTCAAGGTTTTGTATACAAAACATCATCCTCTACTCCAACATTGGTTGTGTACTCTGATGCTGACTATGCCGATTCCTTGGATGATCGTCGGTCAACAAGTGGTTTTTGTACCTATTTTGGAGGACATCTCGTTACCTGGTGGAGTAAGAAACAAGCAGTGGTTGCTCGATCATCAACTGAAGCAAAATAACGATCAATGGTGTCTGTTGTCTCTGAGCTTACCTAGCTTGAAAGTCTCCTGGCCGATCTAGAGGTAAAACTTCTCTCACCTGTCATCCTGTTTTGTGATAGCCAAGCGACTATACATATTGCGAAGAATCCAGTCTTTCATGAAAGAACGAAACATATTGAAGTATACTGTCACTTTATCCGGGAGAAAGTCCAAATGAAGAAGATAGAATTGAAGCATGTTCCTGGTACTGAACAAGTGGTCGATATCCTCACAAAGGCTCTACCTAGCACCCTATTCTACCAGTGTCTGTCCAAACTTGGTGCATACGACTTGTACGCTCCAACTTGCGGGGGAGTGTTGGAAAAGCCCATGTAATTAGGCTCATTTATTTATTTTTCTTCTTCTCTCCTCTTTAGTCCCACATCTTGTATAAGACTCTTTTCTCACTTTCTCCCTCCTATACATGTGTATCCATAGATTGTATTTCATTATTGAGAACATATTTACAAGGTTGACTTTTTCTCTACGCATACAAACAATGGTTTCCACTAATTAGTGAATGTAGGGAAGACCAATGCAAGAAATAAAATAAAGAACCATACAACGAGTCCCTAAACTTGGGAGTAAAGGGTCTGTTGAAGTATGAAGGTCGGGCGGTCTGTTGTTGTTCGGAGACCGGGCGGTCTGGCGGTTTATCTAGCCTGTCTGTCTGCCGGGCTGTTACTGTTTGGTGTTCCAGCGGTCTGGCGGCTTGTCTCAGACGACTTGGAGACCGGGCAGTCTAGCGGTCTCCTGTGGCGGCTTGCTCTCTGTGGCAATTATTCTCTCCTCCTGTTGTTGTCGGGCAGTTAGCCGGCTTGTCTAACCGCACGACCTGTCCGGTTTGTCTTTTTGTAAAGCCGCATATACTTGTAAATTTTTAGTCCCACATTGGTTAATTGTAATCTCTCTCATCTCCTCCATTCTATAAAATAGAGGTTATACCATTGTAATTGATACCTTTTTTTGATAATAAAAATTTTGTTACTCCAAATTTTTGGTCTACTTGTTTCTGTTCGCACATGGTATCAGAGCCATCGATCTTTTCCTCCTGATTCTGTGAGCTTCCTCATTCCGCGCGACCTGTCCGCGCGGCTTGCTTCTTCTTCTCGCACCCTGTTTGCGACTTGTTTCTTCCGCCTGTTTGTGCCTTGTCCGCGCGACTTGCTCCTTCTTCTCGCGACCTGTTTGCGACCTGTTCTCGCGATCTGTTTCTTCTCTTGTCGCGCATATTCGCGCGGTTTCTTTCTCCTCTTGGTCGCTGCCCTTTGTGTGTGCGGCCTATCTATTCTTTTTACCCACGACCTATTTTCGCGGTTGCTCTGCCTCCTCTCTCGCCACGGTCTCTCTTTATTCACGCGGCCAGTTTCTATTTGTGCGGTTTATTCTCTGTTCGCACGACCTATTTGACTTTCTCGCGAACTACTCCCAGTTCGCACGGTCTTCTCTCTCTCCTATTCGCGCGGTTTTATCTCTAATTGTGTGACTTCTTCCACTCTGCTTTGCTCTCTTCTTGTTGCGGCCATCATAGCCGCACGCACTGCTTGTTGGTCGCCCGGCTTGGTCTTTCTGCCCTTGTCGCCGCGCCTTCTTTCTCTCTGCTTCTTGTTGTTCTTGCGCGGTTTCCTGGTTGCTCGCGTGGTCTCTCTTCTATGGCTTCCACCTGCTCCACACAATCCGCCTCGGTGGTCACATCTTCTGGTAGTGCTCACGTTGTCACTCACGGCAGATGGTTGATCGACTCTGGTGCTACTAATCATATGACAGGGAATCCTCAGTGTTTTTCTCTTCTAGAAACACATGATCGGTTGCCCCCAGTATTTGTTGCAGACGACTCTTCCTCTCCGGTCAATGGGACGGGAGTGGTTCAAGTCACTCCGTCTCTTCGCCTGGCAGATACCATCTATGTGCCCAAGTTCCCTTGCAATTTATTATCGGTTACTTCTCTATGCAAGCAACTACGGTGTTCCGTCACATTCACTCCTACTTCTTGTTCTTTTCAGGATCTGTACTCCCAACGGATGATTGTTACTGGGACTGAGAGCGGCGGCCTCTACTTCCTCGACAACGTTTCTGCTCTATCTGTCTTCTCCTCTTCTACAGATCTTCTCCAATGGCATCTTCGCCTTGGTCATGCTCCTCCCCGGCTTCTTCGCCAGCTTCTACCCCACCTCCCTCCACATCATCCACCTCTCAACTGTGATGCATGTCAGCATGGCAAGCATCACCGCTCCTTCTTCCCACCAACGCAAAGTCGCGGCTCTTCCCGTCCATTCAATCTCGTTCACTCTGACGTATGGGGTTCTGCTCTTACCCTCACCATCGGTCGGGGTAGTTCATATTTTGTCACATTTATTGATGACTTCTCTAGGTGTACGTGGGTATATCTTTTAAAGGATCGCTCCAAACTATTCTCTGTCTGGACATCGTTTTATTATATGATTAACACTCAGTTTGATATCTCTATTAAACTCATTCGTTCTGACAATGCTAAGGAATATCTTAGCGATGATTTCTCCTCTTTCTGTATGCAACATGGTGTTATTCATCAAACTAGTTGTGTCTACACCTCACAGCAAAATGGGGTGGCGAAACGCAAAAACCGTCACCTCCTCGATATAGCTCGCACTCTGATGACCCACATGCACGTTCCTCGCTCCTATTGGGGATATGTTGTCCTCCTCTCCTGCTATCTCATCAATCACATTCCCTTCACAGTTCTCAACGGTGCCACCCCATTCTCCATTCTTTATCCGAACCAGAATCCGTTTCCTATTACTCTGCGCATCTTTGGGTGCACCGCCTTTGTGCACTCTCCCGCTATCACCCGTGACAAACTCTCACCACGGGCCACTAAATGTGTCTTTCTGGGGTGTACTCTACCACTCAGAAAGGTTATTGTTGCTTTGACCCTGTTACCCGCAAGCAGTTCGTCTCTACGGATATCACCTTCTTTGAAAATGCATCTTACTTCTCTCTTGTTTCCTCCTCTGCTCCTGATGATCCTACCTCTCATATCAACTCATCCGTTCCCTCAACACCTACTGACGTTCTGCCACCTCCGTCATCTCCTCCGTCATGTCCACCTCCCGTGATATCTCCCACCTCTCCGCTGTCGTCTCTCTCTACTCCCGGGCCAGCTCTCTCCACCACGGATGCTCCGGATACTGAGGAACCCGCTGACCTAGATCTACTCATTGCTCTTCGTAAAAGGGTTCGGGCATGTACCCAACACCCGCTTGTTGTTGTTGTTTCATATGATCGTCTTACCTCTTCTTACAGAGCTTCTGCACTGGCTATCTCGGCCACTGTCGCCCCCCGTTCCTACCAGGAGGCCCTTACTATTCATCATTGGAAGGTTGTCATGGATGAGGAGATTTCTACTCTCACTGAACGGGGTACATGGACCCTCTGTCCTCCTCCCTTCGGCACAGATGTCGTTGGCTGCCTCTGGGTCTTTGTTGTCAAATTTCATCCTGATGGCAGCGTGGATCGCTACAGGGCCCGCGTGGTGGCCAAAGATTTCACTCAGACCTATGGTGTTGATTACTTCGACACCTTCTCTCCCGTTGCTCGTCTCAGCACCATTCGAGTCCTTCTCTTTGTCGCTGTCAACAGGGATTGGCCCATTTCGCAGCTGGATGTTAAGAATGTTTTTTCTCTACGGTGATCTACAGGAAGATGTTTACATGAAGCAACCTCCTGGGTATGTTGCTCAGGGGGAGACACGAGTATGCCGGCTAAAGAAGGCTATCTATGGCCTCAAGCAGAGCCTTCGTGCCTGGTTTGACAAGTTTAGAGGCATTGTTGCGGCCATTGGTTTTGCAAGAAGTTCAGCCGATCACTCCGTGTTCGTTCGGAAAACTGCCTCTGGTCTGGTAGTTCTTGCGGTTTATGTTGATGACATTCTTCTTACTAGCGATGCCCAGGATGGGGTAACTCTGACAAAGAAACACCTTCGTCAACACCTGATCACAAAAGATATGGGCTCCCCGAAATACTTTCTGGGGATTAAAATCTCTAGGAAGCCCAGCTCCATGGTCCTTTCCCAACGGAAGTATGCTCTTGATCTTCTAAATGAGGCAGGATTGACTGGTGTTAAACCTCCCCCATTGTCCCATGACTGCTGGAGAAGACAAAACTTGGACAGATGACTACTCTTCTATCTGATCTTACAAGATACCGGCGTCTGGTTGACAAACTCATTTATCTCACAGTAACCAGACCCGACATCTTTTATGTTGTTGGCAAGGTGAGTCAGTTCATGCAAGCTCCTAGGGAGTGTCATCTACAATCTGCCCTGAGGATATTGGAGTATATTAAAGCAGCACCAGGGAAAGGACTCCTTTTTCAGAAGAATGATCACTTAAGGGTTGAAGCGTACTCAGATTCGAGATATGTTGATGACAAAGGTGACCGCAAGTCAACATCAAGTTTCTGCATGTTTGTTGTAGGCAATCTTGTGAGTTGGAAGAGCAAGAAACAGTCTGTGCTCTCCATGTCTAGAGCAGAAGCGGAATATTGCAGTATGGCGTCGACCACGTGTGAGTTGAAATGGTTACGGGCTCTCATGCTTGACTTAGGAGAGGTCTACAACTATCCTCTCCCTATGTTCTGTGACAACAAGTCCGCGATATACATCTCCAAAAATCCGGTCTTTGATGAGAGAACAAAACACATAGAAGTCGACTGTCATTTTATTCGGGAAGAGATCTTGAAGAAACAGATTTGTACTCTGTTCGTCACTTCCGACAACGAGTTGACAGACGTCTTCACCAAGCTGGTGTCCGCTTCCTTTTTCCACATTTGCGACAAGCTGGGCATGATTGATATCTATGCTCCAGCTTGAGGGGGAGTGTTGAAGTATGGATGCTGGGTGGTCTGTTGCTGTTCGGAGATCGGGTGGTCTGGTGGTTTATCTAGCCGGTCTGTCTGTCGGGTTGTTGCTGTTTGGTATTCCAGCGGTCTGGCGGCTTGTCTCAGACGACTTGGAGACCGGGCGGTCTAGCGGTCTCCTGTGGCGGCTTGCTCTCTGTGGCGCTTATTCTCTCCTCCTGTTGTTGTCGGGCGGTTAGCCGGCTTGTCTAACCGCACGACCTGTCTGGTTTGTCTTTTTGTAAAGCCGCATATACTTGTAAATTTTTAGTCTCACATTCTTAATTGTAATCTCTCTCATCTCCTTCATTCTATAAAAGTGAGGTTATACCATTGTAATTGATACCTTTTTTGGATAATAAAATTTTTGTTACTTCAAATTTTCGGTCTACTTGTTTCTATTCGCACAAGGTCATTACCTTTTTTCCTATGTGTCCATCCATAAAAATCATCATGAAATACTATGCAATGATCAGAGGAAGAAGCTCCAGGCTCTCACCCCGATCAGGGTGTGAGCAACAGGAGTAGCTTTGTGTGATGTCTATGCGCCAGAGAGCAAGCGAGCGAGTGGTGGGGGTGGTATTATCATGGTTGGGTATTGACGCGGCCACACGAGGCCCCATGTTCACTGTTACTCATATTTATATAATATGATAGATTTTTAGGAATAGGATATATTCATATAATAGGATATATTTATTAAAAATTATAAATATTATTTTAGTTAATTTTATTGTCATCATCAGTGTTAGCTCGGAGAAGGATGAAAAATTACATGGTTTTTAGTTGGAGAACTCGTTAAAACTGCAACTGCAATGCACCAAACATTTTCAGTGCGGTATGATTTTCCTTGAAACAAAACCACACTGTTACGAACTTACGATGTGTCTGTTGATCAAGCCTAAACCACGCATTGCATGCACTCCTAGATCTGATAGAGGTCATTTAAGAAATTGGCATCGTTTAAAAAAGAATGTTGTTATGTGATGACCTATTTTCGCTAGGTGCAAACCATCCAAAAAACCCAAATTCGTATAAGGTTAAAGTCCCTAAATCCTAAAAAGAACTACGTGCAGCCGGCAATCTAATTTCCTCTGTTGGGAGGCTGTTCGCGTGAAGCTTCGATGGAACCCATCTCCAGTCTCGTGATACCTTCTTGGCGTCGGCGAATACGTGAACTTCTTGTCGTTGGTGAATGCATGAACTTCTTGCTGCCGGTGAATGCCTCCCCAGCAGTTGGTGAACGCATGCTCTGTCGTCAATGAATCGTCCCCTGTCGATGGTGAATCTCCACGAGGTAAATACCCACCTGATCAAGGTTTTTCTCACCCATTTTTTCCATTTTTTAGGGATAGCTTCTCAACTTTCTTCCTTTTACCATCGAAGGCCTCTTAAATTTCCTCCATTTACCCACTCCAACTGTTGGTGCAAAATTTATCACTTAGTTCTCCACACTCAACGACTGCCTGGGTGAGTCCGGCGGAGAGATCGGAGACCACAACCGACCGGTTATTAACCCTGTGAAAGCTTGGCGGACAAAAAACAGAGCACAGAAAAGAGGGTGTCGCTAGCAGCGGCGGACACCAGATTTACCCACCGCGGAGAATACCACTTGTGGAGGACAATGTTATTGTTCAAAGAAAATGATTGCAGGAAGGTACATGCGAATAAAAGAGGATGCTAGAAAAGTAAAGGCAACCGGCAGACACTTGGAACTAGTAACCGCACCTACAACAGGGTAGGTTCTGGCCCCAGTTCTCGTCCCCTTCGAGCACCCCTAACACTCCATTTATACTTGAGGGTAGGCCGCCCGAACGGTTGGGAGCATTTAATGCAGCATTAAATGCAAAACCACCCGAGGTACACGAAGTGTCAGGTGGCGGGATGTTACGCCCCAGACCGCGGGTCGCTTCTCGGGGTGTTATTATGCTCGCAGGCGCCAGGAGACGACGAGCAGTGAAGGGGCTGAACCATCCGGTTGAGCCCCCACTCAGTAGAACCGGCCGGCCAAGGGCTGAACCAACCGGTTCAGCCCTATGTGGAGGGGTCGGACGGCTCCCTCCTTGGCCCGGGTATTTATACCCGGGGAGGTCATCTTTTAGAGGCAAGCAATTAACCCTAAGGTATTTCACCTTCTTCCTCTAAACCCTAGCTTCCTTCCTTCTTATCTCTAGTTTCCTTCACCTCTCTCTAGTAGTTCCTATCATTTGGTATCAGAGGCGGTCATTCTACGACGATGGTCACCACTCGCACGCAAGAAGAGGTCACCCGTTTGGAGACCTTGGAGGAGAACTATGGTGGATTGATGGATTCAGTAGCCGCAATCGAGAAAGAGATGCGTACATCTACACAGCGGTTGGAGGAGCGCATAGACGTGTGTATGGAGGAGCTTAAGACGCTGTTGAAAGGAAAAAGCCCGAGCGACGAAGAACCGATCGGCGGAAGACCCGATCGGTCCGCCGAAGAATCTGGAACGCCCGATCCGGGGCGTTTGGGCACGGGAGCACCGGGTTTTGGCGAAAACGGCGGCATCAGCCTCTCCCGACCCTGGTGGACCACCGGCGAAGGCCCCGGAGGGGCGGCGAAGTCGGCGGCTGCAGCAGGGGCGTCGCCCCAGTTTTGTTGGGCCGGCAAGCATTGGAGCACCGGGACTGGGCGGAAACACCTGCGTCGGGTTCTCCCGGCCCTGGGGGACCACCAGCGAATGCGGGGGAGCGGCGGCGTGGCCCGCGGCAGCAGCAGCAGGCGGCAGCCCCAGTTTTGCTGGGCCGGCTGAGTGTGGGCCGGCCAGACACCCAGGCGGCGGCTCCGGGATTGCTGGACCAGTGGATTACGGGCGGCAGCCGTGGCTATAGGCTGATGGAGGGCAGGGGGCTGCTGTGCGGGCTCCAGGAGGTGCAGCGGGAATTCTTCCTCACCCGCGTGGCGACATTCTTCCCGGCGGGTTTGGAGGTCACGTTCCATGGGCCGGGCAATACATTCCTCATCAGGGTCAGCCACCTCAAGGCTACCCGGATGGACACGATGGGCATGTGGGACGACAGAATGGGCAAGGTCAGGGCTGGCAAGGGCAGGCCGGACCGCGGGCGTGCATGCCACCAAAGTTGACACGTATGAACTTCCCCAAATTCAAAGGGGGGGATGCGTTGGAGTGGGTTCATAAGGCGGAGTTGTTCTTCAGCTATCAGGAGGTCCCGGAGGGGCAATGGGTGCAACTAGCGTCATTCCATCTGGAAGACGACGCGTTTCAGTGGACTCAGTGGTTCCTGAGAGGTAGAGATTATATGTACCGCGGACTGATTTTGTGGAGGGGTCCACGACCCGATTAGGGCCACTAGAGTATGAGGACTTTGAGGCGCTGCTGCAAAAGTTACGACAGAAACGGACAGTGACTGAGTACCGGACGGAGTTTGAGAAGTTGGCCAACCGGGTACACTGGGAAGAGAAGTCACTGCTGAGTTGTTTTGTGTCGGGCTTGAAAGAGCATTTGTGGGATGAGGTTCATGCATATATGCCACGGAGCTTGAATCACGCTATCACCCTAGCGTGCATTCAGGAGGAGCGATTCAACCGGCAGCGGTCACTGACCACGGGGAAACCTCTTGCCACACCCGCCATAGATAGAAGAGAGCCACATGCGGTTGTCAAGCCTACGGTGACTCGTTTGTCGTGGGGCGAACTCCAGGTCCGCAAGGAGAAGGGCCTCTGCTTCAACTGTGATGAGAAGTTTGTGCCTGGGCATAAATGTCAGAAGCTACAGGTTTCCATGCTGCATGAAGAGGTGGCCGACGAATATTCGCCCGAGGTAGCAGTCAAGGAGACGCTATTGGAAGAGGATGTGGATGTGACGGAGTTTGGGGTCTCCATCCAGGCCATGGAAGGGTGCAATCCACCCCTCACGATGCGGGTTGTCGGACGGGTTGGACAGGAGAAAGTGATGATATTAGTGGACAGTGGGAGCACCCATAATTTCATTCATCCGGTAGTTGCTCAGTGGGTTGGGCATGACATTGATAGGGGAGATGCATTCCAGGTTATGGTGGCTGACGGCAGCAAGCTGCAGTGCGAAGGGGTCATGAAGGGAGTGGAGTTGCGGATTCAGGGATACATTGGGAGCATGGATGTATACATTCTACCCATCCGGGGATCAGACATGGTACTCGGAGTTCAGTGGCTGCAGCAGCTGAAGCGTGTCACTTTTGATTGGGAGCTCATGACGATGGAGTTCCTGCAGCGTGGCCGACAGTTCTGTTTGAAGGGTCTCACAGTTTCGCCAGTAAAGGAAGTCTCTCTTCGGAGCATGCAGCAGCTCGGAGAGGAAGGGAGCTTGATGGCAGTCATTTTGGGGGTGCGGTCTGATGAGGTCGGGTCGTCTGAGGTACCCATACAGTTGCAGTCCTTAGTCGAGCAGTATTCTGACGTCTTTCAGGAGTCACGTACACTACCGACATCGCGGTTTCGGGATCACCAGATTGTACTCAAGGCCGTAGCGGAGCCTACCAATATCCGGCCTTACCGATATCCACACATGCAGAAGGCAGAGATCGAGCGCAGCGTCCGGGAGATACTCGACGTCGGGATCATCCGACCCAGCACGAGCTCCTTTTCGTCCCAGATTATTCTCGTCAAGAAAAAGGATGGCTCGTGGTGATTCTGTGTCGACTACCGGGCTTTGAACGGCATTACTTTGAAAGACAAGTTTTCAATTCCATTGGTTGAAGAGCTCTTGGATGAGCTACACGGAGCGACTCGATTCACAAAGCTTGACCTACGGTCGGGTTACTGCCAGATCCTTATGCGGGAAGAGGACGTCCATAAGACGGCTTTCAGGACCCACGACGGCCACTACGAGTTCCTGGTGATGGCCAACGGGCTGACTGGCGGGCCATCCACCTTCCAAACCAATATGAACGAGATCTTTCGCCCATTACTTCGTCTTTTTGTGCTGATTTTCTTTGATGACATTTTGATATACAGTGCTAATTGGGAAGATCACTTGTGTCATGTTGAACGGGTCTTTTCTATTCTACGCAAGCATCAGCTGTATGCTAAGCGCTCCAAGTGTTCTTTTGGGCAGGAGGAGGTCGAGTACTTGGGCCACTTGGTCTCGGCTGAAGGGGTCAAAGCTAACCCTCGGAAGATTGAGAGCATGGTTTCTTGGTCGCGGCCCCAGACTGTTCGGGCTCTGCGGGGATTCTTGGGCCTCACTGGCTATTACCGACGGTTTGTGCGGGATTATGGGAAGATTGCTCGACCACTGACCCAGCTACTGCAGAAGGATGTCTTCTCGTGGCAGGATGATGTTGAGGCGGCTTTTCAGGCGCTCAAACAGGCGGTGACGACCACCCCAGTGTTAGCCCTCCCGGATTTCACGAAGGAGTTTGTTGTGGAGACGGATGCCTCAGGGGTGGGGCTGGGCGCAGTATTGATGCAGGAGGGCCGCCCACTAGCTTTTTATAGTAAGGCGTTGGAGCCTAAGACGTTGGGACTGTCCACATATGAAAAAGAGCTGTTGGCAGTGGTTCAGGCAGTGGGCCTTTGGCGGCCATATCTTTTGGGGCGGCACTTCAAGATTCGTACGGATCACCAAAGTTTGAAGCATTTGGACCAGCGAGTCTCCTCTCCTATTCAGCAAAAGTGGGTCACCAAACGTTTGGGCTGCGATTATGAGATCTTTTACCGCCAGGGCAAGGAGAATGTGGTGGTGGACGCCTTGTCCCGCCTACCTAATGGTGCATTCACCCAGATTTCGGAGCCGGTCCTCGACTCGTTCGATGACATACAGAAGGGGGTCTTGAGGGATCCCTCTCTACGCGCCCTCGTGGAGGCCCTCCAGTGTGGGGAGACTGTGCCGCCAAGGTATCATCTACAGAGTGAGCGACTACATTATCACGGCAGAGTAGTCATACCTCCAGGCTCAGCATGGAAGACAGTTATGCTCCACGAGTTTCATTCCTCTCTAGTGGGGGGTCATACAAGAGTGCTTCGTAACCTTCAAAGGGCGAGAGCAAATGTATTTTGGTCGTGGATACGCCGGGATGTGCAGCAATTTGTACGACAGTGTGAGACATGTCAGCGACAAAAGTACGAGACCACTACACCTGCCGGGTTGCTCCACCCACTTGAGATTCCGCAGCACATCTGAGATACTGTGTCGATGGATTTTATTGATGGATTGTCCAAGTCTCAGGGCAAGTCGGTCATTCTGTTGGTGATCGACAAGCTCTCCAAGTATGGTCACTTCCTCGCTCTCAGTCACTCTTATACGGCGGAGTCGGTCGTCGAACTCTTCACTCCGGAGGTCGTTCGCTTGCACGGCGTCCCACGCGCCATCATTTCTGACCGTGATCCCACTTTTGTGAGCCAGTTCTGGCGAGAGCTTTTCAGGCTTCAAGGGACTTGCTTGAGTTTCAGCACCGCAAATCACCCCCAGACCGACGACCAAACGGAGGTTCTTAATCGCAGCGTGGAGACATACCTCCGGTGTTTCGTCATGGACGAGCCTCGAACTTGGACCAGTTCGCTACACTGGGCCGAGTATTGTTACAACACTGCTTACCACTCCGCCAGCAAAATGACGTCATTTGAGGTGTTCTACGGCCGCCCACCACCTTCTTTGAGCAGTTATGAGCCGGGCAGCACGGCATTACCGGCGGTTGATCGGGCCCTCCGCGACCACGACCGCACCTTAGTGACATTGCGGGCGAATCTTCGCCTTGCCCAGAATCGCATGAAGACCCAAGCGGACAAGCACCGCAAGGAGAGGGAGTTTGTCGCGGGCGATGAAGTCTTCCTTAAGCTCCAACCCTACCGATAGCTCTCAGTGGCTCGTCGTACAAATCAGAAGCTGGCTCCTTGATATTATGGCCCCTTTCGTGTTCTCAAAAGGGTGGGGCCGGTCGCTTACACGTTAGAGCTTCCCGCAGGATCCCGGATTCATCCGACATTTCATGTCTCTTTGCTCAAGAAGAAGATTGGTGATAGTGCCCAACCGAGCCCTTCATTGTCGGAAACTACCGTGGCGGGCGAACTTCGGCCGATGCCGGAGAATGTTATCTTACTCAGGTGGAAGCAACGGGGCGCCGAGTTTCGGGCCGAACTCT
Source organism: Platanthera guangdongensis (assembly GCA_039583875.1). Taxonomy (NCBI): domain Eukaryota; kingdom Viridiplantae; phylum Streptophyta; class Magnoliopsida; order Asparagales; family Orchidaceae; genus Platanthera; species Platanthera guangdongensis. The sequence goes on from CM077152.1 coordinate 192,565,239, forward strand.
TGGTCAAATGGAAGCACTTATGGAAGCACATAACTCTTGGGTTGATCTGTTGGACTTCAAGGAGCTGTACCCAGATTTTCATCTTGAGGACAAACTGGGTTTTGATGGGGAAGGGAATGTTACGCCCCCGACCGCGGGCCGCTTTTCGGGGCGTTATTATGCTCGCAGGCGCAAGGAGACGACGAGCAGCGAAGGGGCTGAACCATCTGGTTCAGCCCCCACTCAGTAGAACCGGCAGGCCAAGGGCTGAACCAACCGGTTCAGCCCTATGTAGAGGGGCCGGCCGGCTCCCTCCTTGGCCCGGGTATTTATACCCGGGGAGATCATCTTTTGGAGGCAAGCAATTAACCCTAAGATATTTCTTCTTCTTCCTCTAAACCCTACACTCCTTCCTTCTTCTCTCTAGTTTCTTTCCTCTCTCTCTCTAGTAGTTCCTATCACGGGATGTGAGAGAAGAGACCGCGTGCGTTGTTGCCAAAAAAGATGACCCGCGCGAGCTTTGGCGAGTACCTGCCGCGACTTCTCTGTCGAACAGTCAAATATGCTCCTGGGAGACAGCACGAACTCTTGGAGCATGGATGTGTGCCCTTGTCGGGGGGATCATGCGGACTCACGAAGAGTGTCCGCGAATATTTCTAATTGCTCGCCTAGCTCCTTTGTGAATGGCGTCGATGGACACTAGATGATGTCGCGGAATTTAGATTAACGTGCTAGGAGGATTCCTGATTGTATCTGTCCCGACTTCTCTGATCTGGATGCTGCTGAGGGTTGGCGGGAGTAGCCAGCGGATATTTTGCCAAGAAACTGCGCAAACCTTTTCGGAGGAGGGGGAAGCGCTATGACTAAATGAGTAACCTCCCTCTCGCTAAGTGTCTGCCAAAAATCATGGTGTTGGCGCGGACTGGGCACTAATTGAAGCGGCCATTGGAAAAGAGACGAAGGTCACTAAAGTAGTCAACAAGCCTCCATCTAGTCGACAAAGCTACCACCTGACGATAACCTCTACCGCGGCGTGATAGCCCGATCTAGTTGACAAGCCTTCATTGACCACTTAGGACAATAATGCTTGGTCTGGAGGTCCTGCGGGTGATTGCCGACTTTTGGGTGAACAGATCCCCATATTTCTTTAAGTTTTCAAAAACTTCGAAAAAATAGAACCACCCAGGAAAGTCGCAATCAACCGCTCTTGTGTTCTTCCTGCGGGAAAGAAGACAATGTAAAGCAGGCACAACGCAAAATGTAAAGCACAAGTACCTGAGTGAGATTGGTTGTGCTTTAGAAGGGCATGTTGATGTTTCCTCCCTTAAAGAACATATAAAACGGTATATTTCCACATAGGAGATTCAGATACTCCTTTAGATTGCTTATATTGGTGACCGCCTTGACGACAGAGAGATAACATCTTTGCTCAAATAGGATTTACCACACAATATGACAATTACTGTTCAAGGATGCCTCAGAGTGATCGTAAGTTAACTTTGTGCTTTGGTGAGACGAATGACCTCCTATTGGAATGATAGTTGTCATGTATACTTCGATGCTTAAGACTTTCGAGAATCAGAGTTTTTGATGTTTGGTGCGCTCTACCAGCCTTCCAAAACAAGTTCCTTTGAGGCTCAATATACGAAGGGCAAAGGTCAGGATGCGACGGTCTCTTCTGATGAATAATATTGAGTGTCCGTGTCGGGCCTTTGTTTAGCCGCGAGCTCCGAGCCGTTGTGAGCATGAAGAAATGATGATTTATCTTATAAAACCCGTTCTACGCAGCATCTATGATTGTACCTGTGAATGCATGATTCATATATGCAATGTACTTGTTAATTTAAGGCGTACCTTTTGATGAATGACTCGTGCGAGTAGCGAATATGTGAATCATTGTATCGATTTCTGATTTATTGTGTATTTCAGTAACATGTCACCGTGATCGTGTGGGTAGCATTCGCGACTTACTAGCATGAAGATGCTCAATCAGTGATAAAGTCGAACTTATGAGATAGGATGGTCTTTGAACGGTTACGTCCATTTGTGACTGCCCAGTTCTATAATCAATGCTTGTGTACGCCCAGTATAACTATGAACAAAGAGTAATTAGAGGCCTCAATGTTGAATAGTGTCGATAGTCCGTGCATTCACCACAAGGAAAATCGTACATTATATTCAGCCAGATCGAGAATAGTTGAAAGATGTGACTTCTGATTTGAGGGCCACGTAAGTCTTTGTAGTATATGAATTGCGGCAGTGAATCTCAACTTGGCGCGGTTGTTCGTAGTGTAACCTCCCGATATACGCATAAAAAACTGATTGACCTCAAGTTAGAGAAAACTCGTTTGGTGCGGTTATTCGTGGTGCAACCGCCCTTTGTATGAAATCTGGAGAGTAAGCCTTTGACATCTCATCATGCGTACAATACTCTACCAGCAGTTCTGCCAGCCCCAACCATGGAGCTTTTTTTCGTCAGGGTCATTTGGTGCAACATTGCTCCACATCTGCTCGAATTTGATTGAGGGCTCAGATGGAATAACGATCCTCACCTGCCCGGATTTGATCGTGGACTTGGGTGGAACAACGATCTTCACCCGCCCGGCTTAGATCGTAGGCTCGGGTGGGACAATGATCTTCACCGGCCCGGATTTGATCGTGGGCTTGGGTGGAGTGATGATCTTCACCTGCCCGAATTTTATCGTGGGAGGAGGTGAAAATGATCCACACCTGCCCATGATTCCTGATTGTAGGCTAAGGTGGGATAACGGCCCTCACCCATCTGAATTTGTCGTGGAGCTAAGGTGGGATGACGTTCTTCACCCATCTGAATTTGATTGTGAAGCTAAGGTGGTAAAAATGATTCACACCTGCCTATGATTCTTGATCGTAGCCTAAAGTGCGATAACGGTCCTCACTCATGCGAATTTGATCGTGGAGCTAAGGTGGAGTGACGTTCTTCACCCGTCCGAATTTAATCGCGGAGCTAAGGTGATAAAAATGATCCACACCTGCGTAGGATTATTGATTGTAGGTTAAGGTGGGATAACGGTCCTCACCCGTCTGAATTTAATCGTGGAGCTAAGGTGGGGTGGCATTCTTCACCCGTCCGAATTTGATCGTGGAGCTAAGGTTGTAAAAATGATCCACACATGCCAAGGATTCTTGATCGTAGGCTAAGTTGGGATAACAATTAACATTCCTCACCCGTCCAAATTTGATTGTGGAGCTAAGGGGGGATGACGACCCTCACCTGCCTGGATTTAATCGTGGGCTCAGGCGGGGTAACATTATTTACCTGCGCAGATTTGATCGTGGGCTCAGGCGGAAGAATGATCCTCACCCGCCCAGATATGCTCGAGGGCTAAGGTGGGATAACGTTCTTCGTTGGCCGTTTTAGGAGAATTCACAAAATCTTTCAACGAAATAAACAGGGTTGAGATTTTTCAAAAACATGTTTATTGTTCAATAAGCAAGAGTTGTAAATTGAACATGGAAAGACAAGCAAAAAATAAAGATCCCAATGAATTTGTGACCTGTCGGTGCATCAATTTGAGAGTGTAGTTTGCTAGTGAGAGCTCAGCCTCCTCTATTCAAGATTCCCATCTTGGTATCAATTGGCGTTGACTAAAATAGGCTGGTGTTGTGAATCAATTTTTGATATTAACTTGGACGCTTCCTCTTTTGGGAAAGTGTCGAATATGCTAAAGCTTGATGATTGTGGAGCCAAACTCTATTACTGAGGGTAATATTCTTTGATTATCTTTTTGCCTTCGCTAAACGACCAGACTCTCGAGCTATATTTTCTTGCATTTTACCTAACTTCAATGTTCCCTCTATCACTTTCTGAAGAGTACCACGGCTCCATGTATCGTGGCCTTTTTTCAATGATATTCGCAGAAGAGCTTCTCATTGCCACACCCAGTTTTTGGCCCCAAAGAAGGGGATCTGTTATGTCTTGACTTTTTCCAATTAACTTGGTGAACCTCTCCAATGGGAGGTCCAAGATTGGTATGTTCTTCTGAATGGTCGCCATGGTCACCATGCTTAAGAGATTGAAGGATGTAAGGTTGGACGGGACATGATCCCATATGCAATGATGACACACGATGCATAGGAGACAGTGCATGTATATCCTGAAGAGGGAAATGAGATCTTAAACGCTTCGCGGGTGAGGTATTCTGTGAAGAAGACGGATATTGATCATGAATATTCCTTTCCAACCTTAGGAGCATTTCTTGTACTGGTCATGGAGTCAACTTGCTTTGAAAGGACAACAACCGCAACTAATAGAAGGTTGAAGTTGCTCCTTTTGATTGACAACCCTGAATCAATAGAAGAGTTTCGGAAGACTTTGACGCCATCAAAAATTGTTGAACGAGAAAAACCGCGATAAAATTCAAACAGAGCTGATTCCGAGCAATTTGAGCGCTCAAAAAGAAATCAAAGGGGTTTACCATGTTCGCCAACGGATGGAGGGCTCTGAGCTCTTTCCGAAAAGGTGTTGTGGCCGACAATCGGACAGACGGATCAATAGTTATGACGGTTTCAAGTTTGCGCGCTATTTTGGGGAAAACCCGGCAACCCCGCCGACTTGCTCTAAGTGCGGACACTTCCTTGAGTAGGCGAACACTTCCTGAAGTGGGCGAACTCTCATCGGAGTACTCACGCACACAGGAATGCCTCTGGGAGTTGGGCGAATACTCTTGCTATCCTCCAACTACCGAGGCGATTTCACCAACCACTTGATCTGAAGGTCGCGTATTTGAACTGTTTGTGCAAAAATTTTCACCTAGTTCTCCACACTCAATGACTGCCTAAGGGAGTCCAGCGGAGAGATCAAAGACCGCAATCGACCGGTTACTAACCATACGAAGGTTAAGCGAACAAAAACATAGCACAGAGAAGAGGGTGTCGCTAGCAGCGGCGGACACCAGACTTACCCGCCGCAGCAAATACCACTTGTGGCGGGTAATGTTATTCTCCAGGAAATGATTACAAGCAAGTACAGGCGAATACAAAAGGATGCAAGAAAAGTAAAGCAACCGGCGGACACTTGAAACTAGTAATTACACCTGCAACGGGATAGGTTCTGGCCCCAGTCATCGTCCCCTTCAAGCAGCCCTGGACCTCTATTTATACTTGAGGGTAGTCTTCCTGAACGGTAAGGAGCATTTAATGCAGCATTAAATGTGCAACCACCCAAGCAACATGAAGAATCGGGTGGCGGGAGGTGAGAGAAGAGATCGTGCAGTAATTGTGTGTGTTGTTGCCGAAGAGAACCTGCGTGTATTCTAGGCTTCTAGCGAGTAACCGTTGCAAGTTTTCTGTCGAACAGTCGAATAAGCTAGTGGGAGACCGCGCGAACTCTTGAAGCGTGGATGTGTGTGTCCTTGTCGGGGGGAGCGTGCGAACTCACGAAGAGTGTTCGCGAATACTTCTAAATACCCGCTTGGCACCTTTGTGAACTGTGTCGATGGACACTAGCTATTGTCGCGGGATTTAGATTAACGTGCTAAGAGGATTCCTGATTGTATCGTATTTGTCCTGACTTCTCTGATCTGGATGTTGTTGAGGGCTGGGCAGGAGTAGCGAGCGGATATTTGCCAAGCAACCACGCATACCTTTTTGGAGGGGGAAAGCACGATCACTAAATGAGTAATCACCCTCCCGCTAAGTGTCCGTCGAAAGTCTTGGTGTTGGAGCGGACTGGGCACTAATTGAAGAGGCCACTGGAGCAGAGACGGAGTTCACTGGAGTAGTCGAAAAGCCTCCATCTAGCCGACAAAGCTACAGTCTGGTGATAACCTCTACCGCGGCGCGCTAGCCCAATCTAGTCAGCAAGCCTTCATTCACTGCTTAGGACGATGATGCTCGGTTCGAGGGTCCTGCAGGTGATTGTTGACTTCTGGGTGAACACCAACAACTGCTAATGGTTCCCTCTTATTTTGTCCATTCTTTGATTATGCTTGCCCCAATTTCTTCTAATTTATTCCATTCTCCAATTATGCTCGACCTAAATTTTTTAATTTCTTTCATTCTCCAAATACGCTTGCCCTAATTTCTTCTAATTTCTTCCATTTACTTGCCTTAATTTCTTCCATATCCATTGTCGTCGAAGTCCTTTCAGTTTATGTTCTATATTATGCATACCAATTTATTTTTGTCTCCACCGCAGAATCATGGAATCACCAAAATTTGGATGTTCACTCTCAAGCCATCAGATGATTGCATTGTCCCCTCAAACTGATTAAATCATCAATGTAATAGTCGTATTTAATTTAGTTAGCATATTGAATAGTGGATATAAATTTCTTGTATAGCTATCAAACTGTTGTCCTAAGAAGAGTCTAATTCATTTACACAAATGATCTTGGAATTCACTTTACCATGTATGGTATATTTACGAGTAAATAAGAATTGGTGATTTGAGCTAGAAATATAGCAAAGCGTTTGGGATTTGTAATTGCTATTCGGAGTACAAACAAACTTACAAGTAGGCTCAAACCAAGAGTTATTCTAGGAGGGTACTTTGAGTTTGTTGGCCACATCTCTTCCATTGTTTTAGAGTTGATAAAAATGAAGAACTTCAGCAAAAATTGAGTGTATAGATGTGGGCAATTACACGCATAGATTCAGACATGTGCCTAATTTACTAATGTGCACATGATTTGGTTTCTTATATGTCACAATACTCTTTTCAACAATGGATGATTCACAATCATTGAAAGCAATTGATATTTCATGATAACAATTTGAATGAGAATGTAAAAGTTGAAGAAGAGATGAATAATAAAATTGACATAGAAATGAAAGGTGTTTTAAAGAGATACAAGAGCACTACTAATTTACAAAAGAAGAAATAAAGAAAAAATTACGTGAAATAATAAATCATGCATCAAGTCAAATATTGAAACGTTTGTTACTGTAGAAGAATGGTTCAAACCTTGTATATACTTCTTGAATACCAAAATACAAGTATGAGTACAAAGATATAGGAGAGAGGAGAGAAGACAACAATACAAACAATGTGAGACTAAATCAGAATCCTAAATGGGTCATATTAATGGGCATATACATCATCTTTCCTAATATTCTCTAACACTACCCCGCAAGCTGGAGCGTACAAGCCGTAGGCACCAAGCTTGGATAAGAACCGATGGTACATTTGTCGTGGTAATGCCTTGGTGAGAATGTCAGCAACTTGCTCTGACGCAGGAACATGCTCCAGCTCTAACTTCTTTAATTGAACTTTTTCACGGACGAAGTGACAGTCAACTTCAATATGTTTGATCCGCTCATGAAACACAGGATTCTTCGCAATATGGATTTCAGCCGGACTATCGCAAAACAAAGTTGTTGGTGAGGATAAAGTGATCCCCAAATCACCAAGAAGACCCTCAACCCAGGTGAGTTCAGATACAACGACCGTCATTGCACGATACTCGACTTCAGCAGAAGAGCGAGCAACCACAGACTGCTTCTTATTACGCCAAGTGATAAGATTCCCTCTAAAGTAGGTACAGAAACACGTAGTTGAACGTCGATCATCCAGGGAGCCTACATAGTTCGCATCTGAATATGCAATAAGAGATAGAGAGGAGGATGGCTTATATACCAATCTTTGTCCTGGAGCTGTCTTCAAATATCTGAGGATGTGTTCTACTGCCTGGAGATGAGAGATCCGAGGAGCATGCATAAATTGGCTGACCACTCCAACAGCAAACGAAATATCAGGTTTTGTAACTGTCAGATATATCAGTTTTCCTATAAGACGTCAATAAGACAGAAGCAGCGGCAAGCAAGATCGAGGAGCGGCTAGCAGCGCCTGCAGCGATTAGAAGAGCCAGCAGCGAGGCGAACAGAAGCACGGCGGTTAGGCGGACAGACCACAACCCGCAAGAAGAGACCGCAGAGCACAACGACTACCACGGGAAGACCGTAGCAGCTAGACAACCCGCAGCGGTTAGAATAGCACTAGCGGGAAGCACGGGGAGAACAAGGCCAAGCGAATAGCCTAGCAAACAGAAGCACGGGGGTGGGGTCCACTTGTCAGAAAGAAGAAGGGTATAAAAGAGCGAAGGAGAGAAAGGAGAAGTGGAATCCATGAGAGATGCCAGTATAAGCAGTTAGGCTAGAGGAAACCGCGAAACCTTGCGAATAAAGGAGACCGAGCGGATAGCAGCGGTCTGAGCGGATAGCAGCGGTCACACAAAGCGTACCCGCTCAGAGGAGTGCGTATAGCAGCGGTCAGAAAAGAAATATCCGCTCAGAGGAAGATCGGTCGCTCTGATACCATGTAGAAGAATGGTTCAAACCCTGTATATACTTCTTGAATACCAAAATACAAGTATGAGTACAAATATATAGGAGAGAGGAGAGAAGAAAACAAATATACAAATAATGCGGGACTAAACCACAATCCTAAATGGGCCATATTTAATGGGCCAATACATCATCTTTCCTAATATTCTCTAATAATTACCAAAAATATTGAAGGGTAGGCCTAGGGGTAGCTACAAGAATTTCAAGGATGATGCAAAATCAACTAAGTGCAATCTATCCCTATTTGAGCATATATTAATGGATGAGTAAGTGTCAAAGACAATAACTACAATACACTCCACAAGAAAGGTGATAATGAAAGAAAGCAGAATGATACGTAATGTGCAAAAGGAAAGGCTCCTATGTGTTTTTGAATATGTTACAGATGTGATCAATGTAATGCGGGACGATCATTGTGGGTACAAAGTTATTAGTAATGCAATGGGCATGGATAATAATTGGTTAAAGGCGTGTATTGACCTATCCTTAGAGCTATGGAACAGGGAACGCTTGTATTGCAATATGTAGAAGATCGGAGTTACTTAGATCACTTGATTGTACTCACTCCTGCTCCATATGACCGGTGGATGTCGATGCCAAATATAGGTTTGGTGGTTGCTTCTTACTATAATTTAGCGTTTGCTCACTTATCTAGATATCAATCATTCACAATACAATCATTGCATCACCGCCTCCGGCTACTTGCAAGATAGTATACATCAAATTTGTCAATGGGAACCATTTTGTTCAATGGCAAATGCATGAAGATTTTTCATTGCCTGCAACAATATCATTTTAGAAAAGATAAAAACAAACACTCAAGCCTTTATCCCACTATAGTGGGGTCGGCAAAAAAAGTGCAAGTAATGGGACAAAAAAAGTGCAAAGTAATAGGACAAACACAATGAAAAGGAGACAGTTTGAAAAAAAAAATATTAGAATGAGCGATTAAATTTCTCTTGCTAAGATTAATTCAAAGTAAGACAACTACTTCATTACATGTTACTAATATTGTTTACAATTGCAGGATCGTATGCGTTAAGTGAAGTGAAATTTTGTACCAAGATTATCGCATTCAAATATTTTATGCTTGTTCAAAGGATACAAGTAATTGATTAGCTACAAATATCAAATTATAAAATCATCTAACATCATTCTATATTTAAATGCAGGTAGCTAGTAATTCTATAATGACATTTTGAATATGGAAAATGATGGAATCACATTTTGTGAAAGAATTGGATGTACAAAAGTTTTGGATTAAAGCTCGTATTTGTACATGTTTATCATGATTTTAAAAATAAAATATTTAATTTATTTTAAAGTTTTTATTTAGGTTGCACTTATTAAGTAAATAATCTCATGAGTCATGACACTCTCAGGAAAAATGTACATCCCTTCCAATGTGATTTATTAGCAACGGTAACATGGTATCCCGCATACAAAAACACATCATATGTTGACTATCCGTGAATTTTTACTATCCCGCACTCAAAATCAACAACAACAACACTCAAGTTTTTATCCCACTATAGTGGGGTCGGCTATATGGATTCTTTGTCGCCATTGTGCCCTATCTTGTCATAATCTCACTAATGCCTAAGTACATCATGTTTTTTCTTACAGTTTCATTTCAAGTCTTTATTGGTCTACCTCTCCCTCGTTTAACATGCAATTTTTGTTATTCAAATCATTACAAATATTAAAAGAGAGAAAGCAGTTCTACAATTACAAATAAAAAGAAAATTTATGACTCACAGTTCTACAATTACAATTTTTACTATCCCGCACTCAAAATAAAAAGAAAAATACAATTTTTTGTTTTTTTGTTATTCGAATCATTACAAATATTAAAAGATAGAAAGCAGTTCTACAATTACCAAAAATTATATCATTGCCAAACGTATAATTAATAGAGAACGATTTCAAAAATGACTTCTCCACAAAAATACATCTGGATCATTTTTTAAATGTAAAACAGCTGAGAACAAACGACCAACAGTACAAAGGGCATAAAATTGTACAACACAGCTGATGAGAGGGATATCAGAACCAGGATGATATGATATAACTGGAACAAGTCAAAGTACTGAAAGAACAACAGCATAAGCACGCGATGAAGAAGAGACCTGCATCTCCTACTCTACCTTCCTGAAGTCCTCCTGTGGGTCACGGAGAGTTCCGAAAAACCAGTCCATCCAAATGGTGTAATGCCCGTAATTGTGTCGGTAAGTAGTGTGGTGGATCGTGTGGTATCCAGCACCCATCACAGGCCACACTCTGCCGTGAATACAGTCATGGATATTCGTTGTCCAGATCGCTTCGCAGAAGAGGAGACTAATGTGGGTCTTGAAGTGCGTTGGGATGATGAATAGGCATATGACATGAGGGAGCGCTTGTAAGATTCCATCTAGCGGATGAAAAGCCAGCCCTAAAAAGGCAAAATTGCATGTTTACAATTGCAATGCATAAAGCATATCAGGAGGAACTGCGGCATAAATTTGATGACAAAACTCATGATAGCCGCATGCTCATCGTCGCATTATATGAGATGGATTGATGCGTAGCCATAATATAAGAAGATTGTTTTCAGAGGAAGTCGCACCAAATCACTATCATGAAAAAGTCGCACCAAATCACTATCATGAAAAAGCAGCACCAAATCACTATCATGAAAAAGTAGCACCAAATCACTATCATGAAAAAGTAGCACCAAATCACTATCATGAAAAAGTAGCACGGTGAAGTAGCACTGTGAATGTGAAGGTTGAGTTCAGAATATTCCCAAGTCTCATAAAAGAAAAACTTCAACAAAACCTATTAATTTTGAAAAAAGACCATGAAACTTTCGAAAAAGTGAACCAGATTAACATAATTTTGAGAACTTCAATATGGAAGATTTTATTAGAGTTTCCAGTTTACTCAATTTGTTCCTCTTCTCACGCAGGTCCTAACCAAAGAGTTAGGATAGGATAAATTAATTTCCTCAATATTTGTTTCATTGTCATTAGTCATGCTCTTTGTTTTTTTTTATAATTTCCTCCAGGAAGTAGTTATCTTTTTAGACCACGTGCTTAACAATAAATAGAGTTTCAATTGTACGGTAGCTGGACATAAAATCATCATTTTTAGCAGTTTTTCTTAATATTTTTTTTGCACGTATCATGCATCTATATTCTTGTGCGATGTCTTAATTCTGAGTTATATCTATTGGTCGAACCTGCCACTCTCAACCCTGCAATCTAAACGATGGGATCCAAGTTCTTAGAGTCCCCTATACACATGGGCCTACCTCTCCATCACCTTACCACCCTTCAAGTCATTTCCGTGCATGAAGATCCTATAATATGTCGGGAGCTTTAGACCTCTAATGTGACTAACCCTCAACCATACCTTCCCAACCACCCATAAACCGCACCATTTCCCCCAACGATCCAATTCCTCCTCTTCTTACAACTCTAACCACCTCATGACCTCCTCCTACAATTACCAGTCCAGTGGAAGCAAATTGATTGTTCGACCCTGTTAAAATAGCCCATGTAAAGGGCCCATTATTGGGTCCATTTATTGTTTTATCTTCTCTTCTCCTTTAGTCCCACATCTTGTATAGGATTTTTTTCTCTCTTCTTCTTCCTATATATTTGTATTCTCTCTTTGTATTTAGATATACAAGCAATACATACAAGCTTTTAAGCTCTCTCAACATGGTATCAGAGCCAGGTTCCGATACCTGCGGTTTCCCCTTTTTCTAACCGCCCAGCCCGCCCGGTTTCCCTTTCTTCTCCTACCCGCGTCCTTGTCTCCTCGGACTGGTCGCCTATCCGCTCTGGTCTCCTGTCCGCCCCTGGCTCTGCGGTTTGCAACTCTGCCTCCACTTCTCCTCTCCCTCTCTGTGGTTCCACCCTCTTCAGGCTTCTTATAGCCACCCTCTCTCTGCTTCGTGGGGCCCACACCTCTTCTGACCGCTGCGGGCTCTCCTCTTCTGTCCAATGACAGCTCCTCTCGCGGCCTTCGCCTTCTATCCGTTGCGGCTTCGCCTTCTGTCCGCTGCGGCTTAGCCTCCTGTTCGCTGCACGGCAGCAGTATCCCCTAGCCGCTCAAGTTTCTACTCGCGGCCTCGCTCCCCTTGCCGCTCGAGTTCCTACTCGCTGCCTCTCTTCCCTAGCCGCTCGAGTTCATACTCACGGCCTCTCTTCTCTAGCCGCTCGAGTTCCTCCTCGCGGCCTCTCTCCCTTAGCCGCTCGAGTTCCTACTCGCGGCCTCTCACCTCTTCCCGCGATCTCTTTCAACCCGCTGCAGGTTCTCTCCTGCGGGCTGCTCTCTAACCGCTGCTGGCTTCACCTAGACCGGGGCGGTCTCTCTTTTGTTTCTGCCCTTTGGTCGCGAACTGACTACACGCTGGTGTCCGGCTTGACCGTGCGGACTGCTTCCTATCTGCATTCTGGTCGTGGTTTTTCCTTAGTCCTTCTTGTCGGCGGTTTATCCTCTACTCGCCGCGGTCTTGCTCTCTTCTTGCACCGGCCTCCTGCCCTTCTCGCAGCGTCCTCAGCTGTCGGCCTCTGCGGTCTGCCCTTATGGGCTCTTCCGGTAACTCCTCTGGCTCGACGGCCAGCCCGCCTACTGACTGCCCGGCGTGTCCGCCTGACCGCCCGGCTTACCCTACCGAAATCCGTGACGAGCTGCGCATCACTACCATCTCTCTTTCTGGAAAGAAGAACTTCGTTCCTTGGGTACATTCAGTTAGACGAGTTCTTCAGGCCAAGGGCCTTCTCCCTCACCTTACTCAGGCTCCTCCCACCCCTCCTACCGATGACTGGCTCCGTAATGATGGTCGAGTTCAGACATGGATCTTGAATTCTTTAGATGGTGAACCATATCAAATGGCTATGTATCATGAGACTGCCAAAGATATGTGGACTGAGCTACACTCCTTATATTCTGGACGGGACAGCCTCCAGCATCTCTACGACATCCTCACTGACCTCTTTGCTCTTGACGCTGGAGGGACTTCCGATATGACCTCCTTTGTTGCTCGTGCGAAGACTCTTGCTGAAGCCTGGATCCAGCATCAGCCGTTTACCAATGATGCTCTTGCTCAGCGCGCTCAGAAGGAAGCCGTCTGTACTACCATCATTATGGTCCGTCTTCCCCCTCACCTTCAGAGCATTCGTGCTCAGGTCCTGACTTCCTCTACCACCCCATCTTTTTATGATGTGTGCTCCATGATTCTTCGAGTTTCACCTCCTCTAGACACTACAGCTCCTCCGGCCCTTCTTCAGCAGGCACCTCCGCTTCTACCATTCCCTCCTCCTTCTACTCGGGGGGGTCGGCCGAAGTGTTCATTCTGCGGAAAAGATGGTCATCTCGAGGCAACCTGTTACAAGAAAGTTGGCTATCCTCCTCGCCCGACGTCTTCTGTTGCCACCGATGCTGGTCCTCCTGATCTTGAAAGTGTCCGTCTTCAGCTCCAGCATCTCCAGGGATTGCTCCACCCACCATCTGCCTCCATTGTCTCCGTCTCTAACACAGGTACCGCTTGTCTCTCCACCGGCTTGGGCTGGATTGTGGACTCTGGCGCTACTCATCACATTACTCCACATCAACTTGCCCAGTACCTGAATTCCCCTTATCCACAGTCTATTACTGTGGCCAATGGAGCCACTGTTCCCGTCTCCGGCTCGGCAGATCTTCCTCTCACCTCCTCCATCTCCCTTCGCTCGGCTCTTCACGTCTCGAGTTCCCCGTTCAATTTACTTTCTGTTGGACGGCTTACTACTGATCTGGATTGTTTTGTTATATTCACTTCCTCTTCTTTTGCTATACAGGATCGGCGGACGCAGACTACCATTGGTAAAGGTCGGCTGCGGAATGGGCTCTACCTTCTCGACGACTCTCCCACCATCCTCCCATCCATTTCTTCCACCGCTTGGCATTGTCGCCTTGGGCATGCTCCTCTACCGGTCCTCCAGCGGGCTCTCCCGGATGTTTCTTTTACCCCCTTTCAGTGTGACTCATGCATCCTCGGCAAGCAGACTCGTTCATCTTTTTCTTCACATTATACTCGGAGCGCTGCTCCTTTCGATTTAGTCCATTCAGATATTTGGGGACCTTTTAAAATTTCTAGTATTTCCGGTTTCTGGTATTTTATCACATTTATTAATGATCACTATTGCACTACCTGGCTATACTTACTTCGTGATCGCTCCGAGCTTTCTCGTGTCTTTCGGGCATTTGTCCTCGAAACCCGTACGCAATTCCACACGACCATCAAAGTACTCCGAACTGACAATGCTCGTGAGTACACTAGTCACGAATTTACTGCTTTATGTTCCGAGTTCGGGATTCTATATCAAACTTCCTACGCTTACACGCCGCAACAAAACGGTGTTGCCGAACGCAAGAATCGTCACTTACTCGATGTTGTCCGTTCCCTCATGCTTCAAATGCATGTCCCTAAACCATATTGGAACTTTGCGGTCTTGACCGCCTGTTTTCTCATTAACCGTCTCCTTTCCTCTATTATCAACTATGTTACTCCGTTCAGCATACTCTTTCCCTCTGCTACGGTCTTTCCTCTCCCACCTCGTGTATTTGATAGCCTCTGCTATGTCCACCGTTTGGGGCCTTCCTCGGATAAGTTGGATCCCCGAGCGGCCAAGCATATCTTTGTTGGTTATTCTCGCACCCAAAAGGGGTATGTCTGCTACTCTCCTGCTACACGCAAGATCTCTGTTTCTGCTGATGTCACTTTCCGCGAAGATCAACCATTCTTTTCTGCTCCCTTACCTGACCATCATCCACCCACACATCCTCCTTCATCCATCCCACGCCTGGTCATTCCCGCAACTACTACTCCGACGGTCATTCCCTCTACACCGCATGTCGTTCCCTCCAAACCACCCGTTATCCGTGTCTACACCTGTCGCTCTACCACTTCTGTTGCCCCTCTGTTGTCGGTCTCTCCCATGGATACTCCGCGTCTGAATGATCAAGTATCGCCTTCCAATGCTTATCCGTTGGCCAACTACATCTCTCTTCATCGCCTCTCTCCCCATTTACACACTTTGGCTACTTCTCTCTCTTCGGTTGTTATTCCTAATTCTGTGCAGGAGGCACTTCAACATCCAGGATGGCGTGCAGCCATGGAGGAAGAAATGTCTGCTCTCTGGTCTAACCAGACATGGTCTGTTGTTCCCCTTCCACCAGGCCAGAAACCAGTTGGGTGCAAGTGGGTCTTTGTCATCAAACATGATGTCGATGGGACAATTGGCCGTCTAAAGGCCCGTCTTGTGGCTCGAGGGTTCACTCAACAAGAGGGGCTAGATTATGAGGAAACGTTCTCTCCGGTAGCGAAGCTTAATAGTGTTCGCGTCCTCATTTATGTTGTTGTCCATCGCCGGTGGCCTCTCTTTCAGCTGGATATCAAGAATGCTTTCTTGAATGGGGATCTCCAGGAAACTGTCTTCATGCAGCAACCACCCGGGTTTGAGACCACGGGGGAGTCTCAGGTCTGCCATCTTAAAAAGGCTCTATATGGTCTCAAACAATCTCCACGGGCATGGTTTGAAAAATTCAGCAAGGTCCTCCGTGAGATTGGCTTCACTCGGAGCTCGGCCGACTTCTCGCTCCTTACTCGTCACCAACCAACAGGAACGGTTATTCTGTTAGTATACGTCGACGATATTATCATTACTGGAGATGACTCTCAAGGGATACAGGCAGTCAAAGTCCATCTAAACTCAGTCTTCCAGACAAAGGATTTGGGACCCCTTCGCTATTTTTTGGGCCTTGAGATTGCCAGAAGGCCGGATGGGCTCACTCTCTCTCAACGGAAATATTATCTTGACCTTCTTCATGATGTGGGTCAGTCCGGCTGCAAGCCAAGTGATACTCCTATGGATGTGAACCACAAACTGTGTGCCCAGGCATCTGACTCTGATTTCCTTCTCCAGAATCTTGAATATTATCGGCGTCTTGTTGGAAAACTGATATATCTCACGGTTACCAAACCGGATATTTCCTTTGTTGTTGGTCTTGTCAGCAGATACATGCACTCTCCTCGAAAATCTCATCTTCAAGCAGTGGAACGAATTCTCAGGTATCTGAAAACCGCTCCTGGTCAGGGACTTGTCTACAGGACCTCCTCTTCTACTCCAACATTGGTGGCATATTCAGATGCCGATTACGCTGGCTCTCTCAATGATCGGCGATCTACGAGTGGTTTTTGCACTTACCTTGGAGGACATCTTGTTACTTGGCGAAGTAAGAAACAAGCGGTCGTTGCTCGATCTTCGGCCGAGGCAGAGTACCGGGCAATGGCATCTGTTGTATCAGAATTGACATGGCTTGAGGGTCTCCTTACTGATCTGGGTGTAAAATTACCATCACCGGCTCTTCTCCTCTGTGACAGTCAAGCTGTCATACACATCGCAAAGAACCCGGTCTTTCACGAAAGAACGAAGCATATTGAGGTCGATTGTCACTTCATCCGGGAAAAGGTTCAAATGAAGAAGCTTGACCTAAAGCATGTCCCAGGATCGGAACAAGTTGTGGATGTCTTCACGAAGCTATCAATGCTTGTCCAAGCTTGGCGCATACGATTTGTACGCTCCAGCTTGCGGGGGAGTGTTAAAATAGCTCATGTAAAGGGCCCATTATTGGTCTCATTTATTGTTTTGTCTTCTCTCCTCCTTTAGTCTCACATCTTGTATAGGATTTTCTTCTCTCTTCTTCTTCCTATATATTTGTATTCTCTCTTTGTATTTAGATATACAAGCAATACATACAAGCTTTTAAGCTCTCTCAGCAGACCCCAACACTACCATCAGCTGCAACACAATTCCTCATTCACCGCAACCAAAGCTGCACATGACTCCTGCATCCCACTCTTTGCTCATCACCATAACCCCCTCAGCCACTCTCAACCTATACCCAAGTTAGTCACCCCCATCGTTGATGGCCGAAACAGGGCACGTTCACCATGATCGCACAAGTAATAATAAAATAGGAAATGAATCCCCAAATATTGGTCTCACGCGGAACACGGCGGTGTAGAGTTATCACTTGAGAAAGACTTGAAATAAAAGCTATGGTGGGAAGCATTGATTTCATTGGGGGTTCCTTAACATCTAAAGCAAGGAAACAAAACTAAGCTAAGGTGCAGGTCGTCAACGCCGCCTCTCTCCTTCGCGGGTCGCCAACACTGCTTCGCACTCTCAATCATATGTTTACTCTCGCAATACCAAGTTTTCCTTCTCAACGGCCTACTATACGCAGTCTAATGGCCAGACGGAGAGCATCAATCACACCGTGGAGATGTACTTGTGTTGCATCATCAAAGATCACCCCAAAGATTGGTCATGCTGGCTTCCATGGGTGGAGCATTGTTACAACACCTACCACACCTCGCTACAGACAACACCCTTCTGATTGATTTATTGGTGGGATCCCCCACGCCTCTTGTCCTACGAGAACGGCACAGCCCGCCTAAACGTGGTTTAACCGTGAGCTTCAGGACCGACACCAATTTCTCTTTCTAGTACGGGGGCGCCTTCTTCAAGCCCGGACACGTATGAAGACTGCTTACAATTGGGGTCATCGCGAGCTAGCTTTTGCACCGGGATATGGCTCAGACGCGGCCCTTACTGCCAGTCCTCAGTCGTTTAGGCACTATATCACATGTTGGGCCCGAAGTTCTACGGCCCATTCGAGGTCCTCCAGCGCATTGGCGAGGTTGCATACCACCTCCAGCTTCCCCCAAAAGCCTGCATCCATGACGTCCTCCACGTTTCCTAATTGAAACAGTTCCACGATCATCCCCCTTCGGCCCCCTTGGTGCACCTTCCACCGCAGCTGGATGACAAACTTGAGGATAACGGAGCGGGAGATGTTACGTACACCCACATTACAAACCCGCATGCTACGGACCCACGCTGGGCGTCACCTAATATTGTCTCCACAAGACGATAGGTGTGGACTAAGGCGTCATCTCATTATTGTCGCATTTTTAATTCAATGTCGGTTTTTATTTCCAACGTCGCATTTTATCTTTAATGTTGCACTTTGTATTTTGGTCATTCCTACTTAGAAATGAATGGGGTGTATTGAGATGGCAAGTAATTAATATCTGTTGAAGAATGGAGTAAACCTTGTATATCATTCTTGAATTACAAATTACAAGTATGATTACAAATATATAGGGAGAAGAGAGAGAAAATCATCCTCTATACAAGATGTGGGACTAATACAAAAGAAAGAAGAAAACCTATAATGGGCCTTTTTAATAGGCATTTACAAACAGTTTTCTAACACTCCCCCGGAAGCTGGAGCATACAAGTCGTAGGAGCCAAGCGTGGATAAAAACTGATAGTATAGCGGTCGAGAGAGGGCTTTAGTTAGGATGTCAGCGACTTGTCCTGTAGTGGGAACATGTTCCAATTCAATCTGCTTTGATTGAAGATTTTCTCGAATGAAATGACAGTCAACTTCAATATGTTTTGTCCGTTCATGGAAAACTGGATTCTTGGCAATATGTATAGCTGCCTGACTATCACAAAATAAGGTTGCCGGAGACAAGAGTTTGCGTCCCAAATCATTAAGAAGACTTTCAAGTCAGGTTAACTCTGATACAACAACAGTCATGGCCCGATACTCGGCCTCAGCAGAGGATCGAGCAACAACGTTCTGCTTCTTGCCACGTCAGGTTATAAGGTGTCCACCGAAGTATGTACAAAAATCAGTTGTGGAACGCCTATCATTCAGAGAACCTGCGTAGTCAGCGTCAGAATACGCAACTAGAGATAGAGAGGTAGATGTTTTGTAAACAAGTCCTTATTCCAGAGAAGTCTTTAGATATCTGAGAATCCGCTCAACGGCTTGGAGATGAGATGTCCGAGGAGCATGCATAAAACGACTCACAACTCGCACAGCATGAGATGTCAGGTCGAGTAACTGTAAGATAAATCAGCTTCCCCACCAAGCGTCGATAGTATTCTAGATTTGTAAGCAGTTGGTCAGAATCACAACCATGTGCAGAGAGCTTGTGGTTTACATCCATAGTGGTGTCCACAAGTTTGCACCCTGAGTAGCCAGCATTTTCAAGAAGGTCAATACAATACTTTCGCTGGGATAAGACGAGACCATCAGGTCGTCTGGCGACTTCAAGCCCAAGAAAGTATCAAAGATTTCACGAGTCTTTTGTCTGAAAAACTGAGCTCAAATGTTGCTTGATTTGTTGTATTCTTGTAAAGTCATCACTAGTAATTAGGATATCATCAACATACACAAGGAGAATCACAGTGCCTGTTGGCTGATGACGGGTGAATAGGGAGAAGTCAGATGAGTTTCGTGTAAAGCCAACTTCACGAACAACCTTGCTGAACTTGTCAAACCAAGCACGCGGAGACTGTATCAGACCATATATAGACTTTTGGAAATGACATACATGAGACTCCCCCATGGTATCAAACCC
This sequence comes from Platanthera guangdongensis, assembly GCA_039583875.1. Taxonomy (NCBI): domain Eukaryota; kingdom Viridiplantae; phylum Streptophyta; class Magnoliopsida; order Asparagales; family Orchidaceae; genus Platanthera; species Platanthera guangdongensis. The sequence continues at coordinate 192,585,013 of CM077152.1, forward strand.
GGGAGGTTGGTGCATATAGACAGTTTCCTACAGATCACAATTGAGGAATGCGTTTTTAATATCCAACTGATGGAGGGGCCACTGGCGATGGACGGTCAAGTAGATCAGGACCCGGACAGTATTTAACTTGGCAACAGGGGAGAAGGTTTCATCATAATCAAGGTCTTGCTAATGAGTGAACCCCTGTGCCACGAGGCGAGCTTTAAGGCGGTCGATAGTCTCATTCGCAGCATGTTTGATAACACTTACTTACAGCTAACACAAGACTGGTCAGGAGGAAGAGAAAACAGATCTCAGGTCTGGTTAGCCCAGATGGCAGTAATTTCATCTTTCATGGCTGCCCACCACCCTGGGTGTTGAAGCGTGTACTGCACAAAATTAGGAAGAGAGATGGAGGAAAGAGAAATGACAAACTGGTGGAGTGGTAGAGAGAGGCGATGAAGAGACACATAATTCATCAAGGGGTGTGTTGTAGAGGTTGATGCTGGATCAGCACGCCGCAGAATGTCATCTGTAAAGGAGAGCTGCTGCAGGGAAGTAGACTTCGACTTACGGCAAGTATAGACACGGAGAGGATGTGAAGATTGTGAAGGAACTGGGAGAGTAGGAGGAGATGGTATAGATGGAGTCGTGATAGGGACGGCAGGACGAGCAGTAGTGTAGGTGGTGGTGACGGGGTAGAGGGAGAGGAGTGGAATGGAATGGTTGATCCTCAAGGTGACATCAGCCGAGACAATCATCTTGTGGTCAGTAGGTGAGTAACAGACATAACTTTTTTGGGTGCGGGAGTAGCCAACAAACATACATTTTGTGGCGCGAGCAGCGAGCTTGTCAATAGAGGGGCCAAGAAGATGTACATGACATACACAGCCAAAGACACGAGGTGTGAGAGAAAAAAGAGTCGCGGAAGGAAAAAGGAGTGTAAATGGAGATACGAAGTTGAGGACGGAGAAAGGCATGCGGTTGATGAGGTGACAAGCAGTAGAGACCGCAAAGTTCCAGTATTCTGTGGGCACGTGCATTTGAAACATGAGTGAGCAGGCAACATCAAGGAGATGGCGATTTTTCCGCTCGACCACACCATTTTGTTGGGGGGTATAAGCACACGAGGTTTGATGTATGATTCCAAACTCGGTGCATAAATTGGAGAGGGTGCGACCGGTATATTCACGAGCATTATCGGTGCAAATGATTTTTAGCATTGTAGAGAATTGCGTACGCGTCTCAGTTAGAAAAGTATGAAAAACAGATGTTAGTTCAGTACGATCGTGAAATAAATATAACCAGGTGAGACGCGAGTAATCATCAATAAATGTGACAAAATACCAATAGTCAGAAACACTGAGGACTTAGAGGGACCTCATATATCAGAATGAACTAAAGAGAACGAAGTATTACTCCGGGTATATGTAGAAGGGAAAGAAATACGATGTTGTTTGTCATAGATACATGATTCACAAATAAACTCTAGCAGTGAAACATCAGGAAGAGCATTCTTGAGAATTGGGAGGGGAGCATGCCCAAGGGGGCGATGCCCGTCAACAGTGGAGACAGCAAAGAGAATGTTGGGTGGAACATCCAAGAGATACATCTCATTTGACAACCGCCCTTTACGAATGATACTCCGCGTCCGCAATTCTGCACAACAAACGAGGAAGGAGAAAATGTTATACAACAGTCAAGTTCCTGAGTAAGACGACTAACTGATAACAAGTTGAATGGGGATCCTGGAACATTGAGAACCGAGGTTAGAGGGAGAGTGGGAGTAAGCCGAAGATTAGCCGCGCCAGAAACCGGAGTGGTGTCGTCATTGGCAACAGTGATGAACTTGGGATAAGTAGACTATATATACTGTGGTGGTTGTTGGGATGTAATGTGGTGAGTAGGACTCGAGTCCACGATCCAGTGGGGGTTATGGGAGAGACAAGATATACCTTCAGTAGAGAAAGATGATGCCGAGCCAAACGAGCAACTGATAACGCCTTGAAGCTGTGAAAGCTGGGTGCAGAGGGCATTGATATCTAGCCGGGTAGAGGAATCAGAATCTGGTGGGAGAACACCAGTGGAAGGAGGAGCAGCTATAGTAGAGGAAGCAAGGTGTGGAGGTAGACCATGCTTGCAATATCATGTAGCTTCAAGATGACCCGCACGACCAGAGTAAGCACATTTGAAAGAAGAGTGTTCAGCACGTCCTCGTCCCCGAGACGTGTGGCGGCCTCCCCTAGTTGAAGAGCCACGAGCTGGAGCTAGAGTAGGTAGGAGAGGTTGTTGAAGGAGAGCAGGTGAAAAAGTGGCGGGGGCCTCAGATGGAGGTGTATCTTTGAGCATTATAGAACAGACAACGGACAGTGAGGGCGTCGTAGAGAAGGCAAGAATCTGAGCCCGGACACTGTGGAGGTGGGGAGGAACTCGAGCCATCATCATTGCAATTCCAACGGCTTACTTTTGCGCCCGTTGTGTAGCAAGATCCGTGGAGGGAGGTTGATGTTGTATCCAGGCTTCCACTAGAGTTTTGGCTTTGTCCACAAAGGAGTTCAAGTCACCTGTCATCCCGGGATCCAGAGATTAAAGCGCAGAGATGATATCAAATATATGTAGCAAGTTGTCTTTGCCGGAGTAGAGAGAGTGAAGCTCCGCCCACATTGACTTAGCAGTCTCATGATACATGGTCATGCGATATGGCTCGATATCCATGAAATTGAGGATCCAGGATTGAACCCGGTCGTCATCATGTAACCACTCGTCAGTAAGGGCAATAGGAACGTCCCGGCTAAGGTGATGAAGAAGACCTTTATTTTGTAGAACACGGCGAACCGAATGCACTCATTCCACAAAGTTGTGTTTCCCACTGAGAGAGATGGTGGTGATCTGAAGCTCGTCGCAGACTTCAGGTGAGGGAGCCGCAGCACGAGCGGGAAGAGAGGAAGCAGTCGTGGAGTACATGTCAGCAAGAGGAAGTCGCAGCGACTAGAGAAGAAGTCGGCGAGTAGAGGAGCAGCGACCAGGGCAGTGGCCGGCGACCAAGAGGGGGGCGGGTAGAGCAGCACACGAGCCAGAGCAAGCCGCAGCGACTAGAAGATAGGCCGGCAAACAAGATGAGCTGCGGGTAGAACAGTACACAAGCAAGAGGAAGTCACAGCGACTAGGAGAGCAGCGGACAACAAGAGGAAGTCGCAATGACTAGGAGAGCAGCAAACAATGTTCGGCGGACTGAGAGCACGGTTTAGAGAGGTCGCATCCAGAAGAGAAGACCGACAAGGGCCGTGACTAGAAAAGAAGAGGCCGCAGTGGGAAGAGCAAACCACGCAAAGAGCAGGCCGCGGGCTAGACAAGATAAGGTCGCAGCGACTAGATGAAGCCGCAACTGTAAGAGTAAGAAGACCGTGTGGCAGGAGTTCAACAAGCAGTCTGCGGCTAGAAGAAAAGAAGTCGCAGCGGATAGAAGCAGTCCATGAGCGGGAACCACGAAAGCAGACCGGCGGGTAGAGAAGCAGACCGGTCGAGCGGGTAGACAAGCAGACCGCGACAGAGAGTAGTTTGCGACGGATAGAGGCAGTCCGCGATAAGAAGAGGTCGGTGGATAAAAGCAGTCCGCGACCGATAGAGGCAGTCCGCGACAAGAAGAGGTCGACGGATAGAAGCAGCCCGCGACGAATAGAGACAGTCCGCGACAAGAAGAAGTCGACGGATAGAAGCAGTCTGTGACGAATAGAGGCAGACCGCAACAAGAAGAGGTCGACGGATAGAAGAAATCTACGACGAATAGAGGCAGTATGCGACAAGAAGAGGTTGCGGGTAGAGAGGAGTTAACCGCGACAAGAGCAGACCGAGGGCCCCACAACGAAGCTTATAAAAGCTCGGGGGGTGCGGGGGTTGGGGGGAAGGGGTGGAACCATGGAAGAGGAGTGGGTAGAGAAATGGAGGTCGGCGGGTAGGAAGTGAACAGGAACCCGCGGACAACAGTAGTAGACCGCCTGGGAAGAAACAGGATAAGCGGTTAAAAAATGAACAGGCCGCTCCAGAGGATCGGAGCTCTGATACCATGTTGAAAAATGGAGTAAACCTTGTATATCCTTCTTGAATTACAAATTACAAGTATGAGTACAAATATATAGGGAGAAGAGAGAGAGAATCATCCCTTATACAAGATGTGGGACTAATACATAAGAAAGAAAAAAACCTATAATTGGTCTTTTTAATTGGCCGTTTTAGAGAGAATCATTCATTTTCTCTCTCTAATTTCTCATCTCTCTCCCTCTTCTCCTAAATCTTCAGTGACCTAATTCACCGAACGCTTGTTACGCGTGTTAAATGTTGCAACCCGCCAACCCCCTCACGTCTCCTCGCCGGATCTCTCCTCCTCCGAGCTTCTACCATAGGTTCCCGGGAATCTAAGAAGGGGAACTTCAATCTCATCCTTGACATCAACCTCTCACGGCCACGAAGAAAGTCTCAATCTAGGACCCCTATCAGTACACATTTAATTGATAAATCTTCTAGACTGTCTCTAGCCCTTACTAGAATAAATCAAAAAGTGAAATTGTTAGAAGTTACCAGCAAAGGGAGAGAGTGTGTTCTGCTTATTGTAGATGTGATGTGTTGCATGAAGATGCTTATACAATGGCTTAATGTCATGTAGCTCTCTGTGCATCCAGTAGATTCCAAACTCACAGAAAACCAAATAAAATGCCAGGTAGACAATATACATTGGCCAGCCAATTTCAGCAATCGTAGAGAAGCATTTAGTCCATCCACTTTCAATCATGTACTCTGAAACTGCTGGAAGCGCACAGTACCAAGGCATAGCCTTCATAGCAACTATTATTTGTAACTTCATGGCCATGTAAGAAGGTATAGAATCTGCAAAATTGGAACATACATCAGATAACGTTTAACAAAGTATTCTGATTAGGCTTAAATCTTAATATCTAAAAATGTTTTACTTTTTTCATACTGCACACAAGGAAGTTTGCATATGAATCAGAAATAGTTGAGTGGGAAAATTTCCAGAGTAATGATGGACAGCATAGAACTTCCTAAGGGAAAAGGTCGAAATAAAGCGCAAAAAATTTTCAAGAAGCCAATTAAAACGACTCCAAAGTCATCATAAATGAGTGAATCAAAAATGTTAAGTATATAAACCTTTATAGTGATGCCACAAAAAAGGAGGAATTAGTTATCAAGCAGAAGTTTTAACTAATGGTTTATATACTGAAGAGCTCAAGTCGCCTGCACAAGTTAGCACCTCAAAAGTCCAAAATGAAAATAGTATTACTGTATCCATATGTGCATATACTTGGGTTGGCTCTAGAAAAAAGTGTTGCACTCATTAAGCGGAACTCATTAAGCAAGAAGGATTACAATCCAAGGGAACCCCAAAAATCAGAGTTAAGTGAAGCCTAACACATAATGAAACTGAATAGTTTCTCTGCTAAATTATTTTTCCAAGTTTAAGGTGATGCACAGATTTTATTTTAATTTTTATTACAAATTTTGTAAAGCCAAAAAGGACAAAAAATAAGGAATAAAATTTACAATATTTCTCATAACAATTTAGAGAAATACACAGTGCAAGAGATTAAAAATTCCTGTAAAATAGTGGACCATCTTATACTGTGGGGTTCTTATTTTGCTAATAAGGCAATCAGGTTTATTGATATTTTCAAGTATTACCAATATTTATAAAGCAAGGAGATTAGAATCAGACCGATGAAAGAAATCAATGCCCTAAGAAATTTGGATTCGGGTCATATCAAGCCAAAATACCAAATTTTTAGTACGTAATGCTTTGGTTTGAAGTGATTTCCCAGTTGTACAAGGTTTCCAATGCATTTAAAAACACATAAATGTTGATCTCTTCAATAGTAAATCTTACTCGCATGAAATTAAATTGATTCTCTGAAATTAATGTAACATTTAAGTCTGTGTTCTACAACTCTTTCTAACTGCTCCACATTTTTCAACTTACAAGTTTGATTTTTGTAAGAAATCACAAAGCTCCACTTTTTCTTGTGAAGGGCAGTCCAATAGAACTGTAATTAGATGTTTCTTTGGCAAATCATCCTTTCATATCTCTAAATGTTGGATTATGTTTGCATGCCTTGTGTGAATGTTGATGTCAGTATCCAGAGGGAAGAGGAAGTCAAGGAGTAAACTTAATAAATGAAAGTTTATTGATGATTATTAAATCCTTTTCATTCAAATCTAAGAGTTAAATGTTTAGGTCCTTCTTAAAGCATACAGGTTTACTTGTGAGTTCCTAAGTATAGATTTAATCTCATTAGAGACAACGGTTCCATCAAAATTATTTCATTAATTCTTTTTAAGGATAGTTATTGCATGAGTTAAAGGTAATGATGATCAAGGTACTAATTTGAAAAATATTATATAAACTTCTGGTGGACTTGGTTGTGATAATGTTAAGACAACAGAAGTCTATATACATAAATTATTTGAACTCCTTGAGAATTTATAAATGTGATGATACTGAAAACAAGAAAATACATGCAATCACGATAAAAATAACCGGATACAAAATCACAAAAAAAGTGTGCCCTACTTCAAGAGACTAAGGCTCCGTTTGGGGAACTTATTTTCACCGGTTAAGTGGTCATGACCGCATGAACCGGGACTTATTTAAGTCTCAGTTCATGCGGTCATGACCGTTTAACCGGTGAAAATAAGTCCCCCCAAACAGAGCTTAATTCCTCCTTGAAGTTGATGTAGGGGTACGCTAGTAGTGCACAAAACCTACAACGCTACGTGTGAGTGCAAGGGTGACACGCTAATCCAAATTTAAATGTGATGCGATGCGATGATCAATGTTTCGACAAATGAATATAAGCAATGAAAAATTCAGCATCACACAGATATTAAAATAGAACAAGCAAATATTTATTTTGGGAAATATTTTAATGGCTTTCCTTCGCTCGGAGGGCCAAAGCGAAGCGCGCGGCGAATGTTTCCTCCTGCAAGTTATTAGAGTACCAAAACAAAATTCTACAAACCGGAGTCGCAGCAAACTATAATAAAACACCAAATGAAAATGCTGAATCAAAGAGTACAATACTACAAAAAGCTCACAAAGTAGAGCGCTGAACCGAGGCACTGGAGATTGGGAGGACCGGATGTGTAGATCAGCGGTTGGAGATGGAACCGGTGGCGAGACTACGGTGACAGTGGCTGTCCTTGACGGAAAACAGTGAAAATGGACAATAAAACGGTGGATCCGGCCACGAATAAGTAGATCCGGGCCGGGGATGGGTAGATCCACTATTTAGGGGCGGATCCGGGCAAAAATGGAAAGTATGAGCGGTGGAAATAACGGATCGGGGGCTATAACCGTAGATCTGCACTGATCTAGAATTTTAGGGTTATTAGGATGGTGGATCCACGGAGGGAATTTAAAGGAGTGGCTGGCTAGGGTTTATGTAGATTTCCGGGCGGTGGGAAGGGAGGTGGGGGTGTTCGGCTGGCTGAAAGGAAGCAGGGGAGTGGTCGGCTGGCCTGTAGCAAGGAGGGGAGGCGGAAGGCACAGGAAAATCAAAAACTTAGGGAAATGAACATTAATATTAATTAATGAACAGTAACTGAAACAGGAAATTGTCGGTGGGGTTTTCAGCGGGCTGAAGGGGTGATTCCGGGTGGTGGATGGAGGGTTCGAGGTGGGGAAAACGAAGATGGAGGTAGGGATTACCTTGGGGAGGAGTTTGGCGGCCTAGGAGTCGTCACCTAGGGTTCCACGGTGTCGGCACCAGGGAGGGATCGCTGGAATCCGGGATTAGAGTTCTCCAAATTCTGCAATGGTTCAATTCAGCCCCCCTAGACTCCTATTTATAAGAAAAGAAAAACTAGTGTTTCCCCATCAACGGCTATGATTGGTCGGTGGGTTCGACACTTAAAATACATCAATAATAAACTAAAAAAATAAACTAATAAAGTTTTTTGACTCGCGGCGACGTCCCGGACGCAACCGCGGAGTCCGATTGGCTTTCCGTTCAAGTCTTCCTACGCGAATAAATGAACGTGGGTCGCGCCTTGCGGCGAAGGCCTCCAGGTGCATGATTTGATGGATTCCCGTCAGAAGTGCCTCACCTTTGAGAGATCATGTGTCTAAATTGTAATGACCCGACTGGACCGCCACAATTGAAAGCACTTATCTTTATTAAAGGAAGAGATTAGCATAAAAAATTAATATTAAACTAATATAGATATTATGGTACTCGACAGGATTATTATTATATCTACTTCAAGGGATTGAGCACAGCTGAACGTAAAAGGAAATAAACTAGCATTATTAGTAAAATAGTTCCGAATCACAACATCATATAAGTGGAGAAAAAATAATCTATTATTTCAAAATAAGGTCCCTTACTCATGCATATACTTGAGTAAGGGAAAAGACTCAACTACCCTAACCTGGAGTGAAAACATAAAACGATAAGTACGACTTGAAAATAACATTTTACAACTCTCTCCCTCAAGTCGGACGGAAGATATCAGTCATCCCAAGCTTTTGAATATCATCGGTAAACACATCACACCCCAAGCTTTTGGTGAACACATCGGTCAGCTGATCTCTGGAATGAACAAATGGAGTAACAACTGTTTTCTTATCCAAGTGATCTTTAATAAAGTGTCAATCCACTGCAACATGCTTTGTCATGTCACGTTGCACCGGGTTATGAGCAATATTAATGGCTTCATTATTGTCACAGAATAAGGAGAAAGGGGCTGTCACAGAGAAACCCAGATCTTGTAATACAGTACGCAGCCATAATCCTTCACATAAGCCTTGGAACATGGCACGATATTTTGTCTCTGCACTTGATCTTGGCACCATATTTTGCTTCTTGTTCCGCCACGTTACGAGGTTACCACCAACAAAAAAGCAGTATCCTGTTGTGGACTTTTTGTCATCCTGGCAACCAGCCCAATCAGCGTCAGTAAAAACCTCAATCTTCAGGTTGTTGTTCCTAGTGAACAAGAGGCCGCGACCAGGAGCTTTCTTTAAATACCGCAGTAGACGATATACCGCTTCTTGATGTCTGATTTTAGGAGAATGCACATATCTGCTAAGAATACCCAACGAAAGTACACATTTTAGGAGAATGCATACGTAATGTCGGGACGTGTGTGAGATAGATATATAAGTTTTCCGACCAATCTTTGATCTGTGATACATCTGTATGATCACCATCACTATCTTCATAAATCTTGTGATTTTCCTCCATAGGGGTGTTCGCAGGAACACAACCAAGCATACCAGTTTCCTTTAGGAGATCCAATATGTGTACTTTCGTTGGGATATAAAGATACCCCACTCAGATCTAACCACTTTGATACCCAGGAAATACTGCAATCTCCCCAAGTCCTTCACTTCAAATTCAGCAGATAGGAGAGTCATGAGATTGGCAATCTCCTTTGTATCATTTCCAGTAATCACGATGTCATCCACGTAGACAATGAGAACCACAACACACTGGTCATGTCTCTGGATAAACATGGTATGATCAGATTGAGCTTGCTTGTACCCAAACTTGAGCATTGATGTGAGAAATCTTCCAAACCAGGCCCTAAGAGATTGCTTCAGGCCATATAAGGATTTTCTTAGGCGGCAGACAAGCCCTTCAGCTCCTTTCTTCACAAAACCAGGAGGGAATTTCATGTACACCTTCTCCTCAAGCTCATCATGGAGAAACACATTTTTCACGTCCAGTTGATGAAGTTCTCAGTCCAGGCAAGCTACACATGATAATAAAACCCGAATAGAGTCCATCTTTACTACAGGAGCAAAAGTCTCTTGATAATCAACCACTTGATTCTGGGTGTATCCTTGAGCGAAGCTTTGTACCGTTCCACCTTTCCAGCTTGTTTATGTTTAACAGAGAAGACCCACCGGGAACCTATAGCTTTCTTTCCAGAAGGGAGAGCGGAGATATCTCACGTATGATTTGTGTCCAAGGCGGACATCTCATCTCGCATAGCTTGTGTCCAAGCAGGTATCTCCAAAGCTTCCTGCCATGTCTTAGGAATAACAACTAGAGAAAGGGATGAAACAAAAGTCTGATGAATCAGAGTAAGATGATGATAAGCCACATGATTAGAAATCGGATGTTGTGTACAAGTAGTTTTACCCTTCTTCAGCAAAGCAAGAGGAATATGCAGATCAGCATCATCAGAATCTGAGTCTGAAATCGGCCCTGGTATAGGTGGAGCTGTGGTGACCTGTGTACCTGAACGACGGTGGTATACATGGGGAAAAGGAGAAATCGTAGTAGACAAGTCTGGTATCGGGATAGGAGCTATGGGTATCGTAGTGGAATGAGGGGAAGGAATGGAGGAGATGGACAGGAGAAGAGGAATAGGGACAGCAGTAACATCTGTATCACTAATACTACTCTCCCCCTGACGAAAAACATGAGTCGAGGACAGAAAGTAGGACTCCCCCTAACGGAAGGTAACATCCATGGTACAGAACATGAGGCCGGGAGGGGGGGTGATAACAGCGATATCCTTTGGTCGTGGAAGAATAGCCCAGGAAGACACAACGTTGAGCCCGAGGGTCAAGTTTGTCACGTTGAGGTTGGTGCACATGCACGTAACAGACACACCCAAAGACACGGGGTGGCAAATGGGAAGTATGAACCACGCCAGAGGTGGAGAGACGAGCTAGAGAAGTAGTAAAGGAGAAGAGACGGGAAGGAAGACGGTTGATAAGGTGTGCAGTTGTAAGCACCGCATCACCCCAATAGGGTTTAGGGAGGTGCATCGTCAATAGGAGACAGCAAACAACCTCGAGGAGGTGCCGATTTTTCCATTCGGCCACTGCGTTCTGAATAGATGTGTAAGCACAAGTTTTTTGGTGGATGATACCATGAGAGGTGACATAAGCGCCAAAGGAACCACGATCATCATACTCCCCTCCATTATCACTTCGAAGAACACGGATAGAGGCATTAAATTGAGTTTGCACCATTTTATGAAAAACTTGAAAACAAGAAAAAAAACATCACTTTTCTTTTTCAACAGATAAACTCACGTAGTACACGAGAAACAATAAATAAAGGTGACGAACTAGCGAAAATCAGTTAACGATACAACGGGGGACGGCCCCCAAACATCAGAATGTATTAACATCAAATGGGGTGCTACTAGGAAAAGAAAGATGTGAAGAGGTCTGTTGCACATGTTTAGACCGATCACAACATCACAAGAAAAGTTCTGAAGAAAAGGTAAAAAAATATGAAATAATTTTTGCAGGTAAACGGAGGACGGATGTCATAAACGCAAATGTCAGCGGTGAACAGCTTTCGCAGTAACAGTAGAACTGGAAAGGGCCTGAGAAAGAAGATGAGTGTCCCGGTAGTACAAGCCGCCACTACACCTACCACTGTCAATGTTCCGCTTCGTACCCAGTTCCTGAAAAACACAAGAATCAGGAAAGAATGTTACGGAGCAGTTAAGGCATTTCGTAAGGTTGCTGATGGAAAAATAAATTGCGAGGAAAGGAAGAAACATGAAGAACGGAGGAAAGAGATATGGATGGAGAACAAGATATGTTGTTTTTGCCCGCAATGGAGGACAACAAGTCATTAGCAGAAACAACTTTCTCCTCTAACCAGACAAAGGAGTATAAGAGAGAAAACCTGAGGAAGACCCAGCCATGTGGTGAGTGGCACCGTAGTCGAGCACTCATTCAGAAGGTGAGGTGGTGGCAGCATAAGAACTAGGCATAGCAACAGTGGCAAGAGAAGCAGAGCTTCCAGTGACCGGATCGGGCTGAGAGTGAAGCAGGCGGCGAAAAACATCCAACTCATGCGTTGTAAGAGAGGAGGAAGCCGAAGACTGAGACTCATCATAGACATCAGTGTTGTAAGCAACGTCATGAGAACGGTAGTCACTATGTCTATGGCCCCCACGGCCAGGTCCACGACCCCAACCACGACCACAGCCAGAAGGTGTCAGATGCGGATGAAGTTTGAAACATGCCTCCCGAGTGTGTCCCCTTCGACCACAATAATCGCAGATAGGCACCGAAGATGCGGGACTAGAAATGAGACTGCGGCCAACACTCATCAAGGCAGAACGATCTGGAGGAGCCATAACACTGAGAGACTTACGGCGTCCTTTGTCACCCAGAACCATGTTGAATGCCTCTCGAAGAGAGGGAAGAGGAGAACGGTGGAGAACATGTGTCCGAACCATATCAAATTACATATTCAATCCCATCAAGAAGACATGAAGACGGAAGCGGTCCTCTCGTTGCTTTAACAGAACGGCATCCGTTGTACACACTGGAGTGAAATGTGCAAAGTACTCCAGTTCTTGATATAGGCGCTCAAACTCCGAGAAGAATGTTGAAACAGTCATCGATCTTTGACGCAACTCCAAAATGCGGCGAGTAAGCTAATAAACCTGGGTGGAACTGCCAATCTGAGAGTATGTTTCACGAGCACGAGTCCAGATCTCGAAAGTTGAGTCCATCAGCATATATCTCTGATATACCTTATGCGACATCGAATGCAGGAGCCAGAACACCACTAGAGAGTTGTCAGAATCTTAGCGCTTCCAGGAGGTATCAGACACGGGGGCTCCGTAATTGTCCCACCGATATAGCCAAACATCTGTTGGCTACGGATGACATGTTGAGCAGCACGAGACCATTCAAGGTAATTTGTGTCATCTAGAGCAATCGTGGTAATCTTCAAGGAGCTAGAGTGGTCATGAGGACGATGAGGCTCAACCATCAGAGGCTGGATCACGCCCGGAGAAGAAACTGATGAATCGGGTTCACCCATATCGACACAAGAGCAAGCAGCGGATCAACTCATCTCAAGAAGCAGGGAGCAGGGCAGCGGCATGGCACAGCAGAACAAAACAGCGAAAATAAATATTTATACACGGCAGAGCAGCGACACAGCAGAAATAGAAGGACGACTGCGGCACGATGCAGCGATATGGCAGCGGCACAGCAAGGCAGCGGCACGGTGCAGCGCGATGGCAGCAAGGCAGCAGCACTGCATGAGCTAGACGGCAGGGTAGACCTCGATTTTCATGGAGGAGCGGCGGCGGGCTGTTTCATGGAGGAACGGCGGCGGCGTTCCTCTCAACAACCGGCAAGAATGCCGCCCGACATCGTGATGGTCGCAACGGTGATGGAGTAGCGACGGCGGTGTGTTCGACCAGAGTAGTAGCGATGGCGGGGAGAGGCGGTGGTTCGATCAGAGCAGGAGAAGGCAGAAGCGGTAGGGGCGGAAGTAGCGACGGGACGAGAGGATAGGGCACGGGATTCCTCTAATACCAAGTGGAGAGAAAATAATCTATTATCTCAAAATAAGGTCTCTTATACATATACTTGAGTAAGGGAAAAGACTCAACTACCCCAACCTGAGGTGAAAACAGAAAATGATAAGGACGACTTGAAAATAATATTTTACAACTATATATACATATATGCCCTTCATCACAAAATACAAAAGTAGGGCATCATGTTAATAACTACAGTATCTACATCAGACTAAACTTTACTCCACCCCACTAAACTCTATGACAAAACTGAGCCCTAAATCTATCACTTTGGGCCTAGGAAGCACCAGTACGGGTACGGATACGGGTACCGGGTACGATACGTATCTGGTACGGCGGTACGGAAAATTTTTAAAATCAAAAATACGAGTACGACGGGATACATTGTATTAAATTTAATAAATATATATGCATATATCATAAATACAATTATAAATTCTCAAAACAATAAAACATGAAGCATAAATAATTAATTGAAATACAAGTTCATAACTAATGCAATATAACATGAAGTACTTAGATATAAGCTATTTATAATTATTTCAAATAAAACGATGTTCATCACTCATTTTTTTCATCTTCCTCCATATTGTTGGAGATCAAGGCATCTTCAATTTCTGGCTCACCTAAAGACAAGTTGGCAACCGTAAGCATGTCAACTCTATCAAAAGGATTTGCCCATGCATCTCCTCCTATATCTCACATTCTACTCCTTCCTTGACAGTAGATTTTGTTTCTCCTTGATAATAAGCGTAAATTACTATGCACGTACACCAAATCATCAGCTCGTTGTGGCAGAATTTTGTTTCTTCTCGATGACTGAATGAATGAGTATGTGCTCCAATTTTTCTCGCAGCAGGACGATGAAGAAGGTTGACTTAACAACTTCAAAGCAATTTTTTGTAATTTAAGTGTCGAAGTTTCATAGTAACTCCACCAATTTTTGGGCAATAATGAAGCTCTACTCTCCAAACTATTTGGCTCACTAAAAGCTTCGTAGCTTTGGGCCTTCTTTCCCCTTAGTGCACCATCCATCTCCTCTAGTGCTTTTGTCATGACCTTGACTCAGAGTCGATATTTGTGTTCCTTCATTAGTCATCGCCCTTCATTTGACAATTTATTAGTAATTTTTTCCTCTCTTTTCCTGATCCTAAAAATGTTATAATATAAAATAGTTAACCATAATGACTAAGTGAAATTTTACCTCTTTAATTACTTGCAAAATAAAAGAAATATTGGTATTAATTAATATTAGGAATGTACAAAAAATTACATACATGACAGTATAAGCAGTATATGAATGACATGAAGAAATAAGCAGTAAGAAATAAACATGATTTTCACATAAACTATATCATTAGCACAGTATTACATTAGAAGCGTAATAACATATAACAATGTTTCTTACTACATGTATTCACCTCAATTCTCTATCTTGCTTATCAGATAATCATCTTTATTTTTCATCTTTTTTTAATTTTTCATTCGGTTGGCAAGGTTAAGGGTAACTTGATTTTTAATTATCTTGGCAAGTGCACATTATATTGGTTCTGGGCTATCAAACAGTTGAAAGGGAAAATACTGATTAAATAAATTAAAGAGTACTCCCCACACATATATATGTAGCGGAGAAAGATACAAAGACAACAATACCCTTATGAGTAAATACAATAGTAAAGAAATAAAAAGACTTGATTTCAACTCTCGCCAAGTCGAACGATAGATATCCGTCATTCCGAGCTTATGAATATCATCAGTGAAGACATCGGATCCTACACTCTTAGTGAAGATGTCAGTCAGCTGATCTCTGGAGTGAACGAAGGGTGTGACTAAGCTTCTTTTTTCAAGATGGTCTTTGATGAAATGGCGATCTACCTCAACGTGCTTGGTCCTGTCATGCTGAACTGGATTGTGTGCTATGCTGATGCCAGCTTTGTTGTCACAGTACAGGGATATGTGAGATTCCTCCTGAAGCCCCAGATCTTGCAATAGGGTACGCAACCAAAGGCCTTCACATAGGCCTTGAGACATTGCCCGGTACTCAGCCTCGGCACTAGATCTGGCCACCACATTCTGTTTCTTACTACGTCATGTGACCAGGTTTCTCCCAATGAATGTGCAATAACCCGTTGTAGATTTCCGGTCATCGTGGCATCCATCCCAGTCAGTGTCAGTAAAAACATCGATCCGCAAATGATTGTTTTTAGATAACATTAGCCCCCGTCCCGGGGACTTCTTCAAATACCGGAGGACACGGTAAGCCGCTTCCTGGTGTCTGACCCTTGGGGCATGCATGTACCTACTCAGGATCCTAACAGCATATGTAATGTCGAGGCGAGTATGTGAGAGATATAAGAGCTTTTCCACCGATCTTTGATAATTGGAGGCATCTGTACGATCACCATTGCTATCCTCATCGATCCTATGGTTCTCCTCCATATGGGTGTTTGCAGGGGCACAACCGAGCAGACCGGTCTCCGTTAGCAGGTCCAACACATACTTGCGTTGGGAGATAAAAATACCTTTGTCAGAACGGGTCACTTCAATTCCTAGGAAGTAGCGTAGCCTTCCCAGGTCTTTTACTTCAAACTCAGCTGAGAGACGGCCCTTCAGCTTGGAGATTTCATCTGTGTCATTTCCTATGATCACAATATCATCAACATAGACAATCAGAACAACAATTTTCCCTTCATTCCTCCTGACAAACAATGTATGATCAGAGTGTCCCTGCTTGTAGCCAAACTGGATCATGGCCTTGTGGAATCTACCGAACCATGCACTCGGGGATTGCTTCAGCCCATACAAGGACTTCCATAAGCGACAGACAAGGCTCTCTTGTCCCTTCCTCACAAAGCCTGGAGGAAAGACCATGTACACCTCTTCCTCGAGGTCCCCGTGCAAGAACGCATTTTTGATGTCCAGTTGATGAAGTTCTCAATCTAAAATCACAGCACAAGATATGATCACACGAATAGAGTTCATCTTTGCAACAGGTGCAAAGGTCTCTTGGTAATCAATCCCCTGAGTCTGGGTATAACCACGAGCAACCAACCGAGCTTTACATCGCTCGACTTTCCCATCCGGATTCTGCTTGACTGAGAAGACCCATCTTGAACCAATGGGTTTCTTGCCAGGAGGAAGAGTGGTGACATCCCATGTGTGATTCTTCTCCAAAGCGGACATGTCTTCCTTCATTGCTTGAGCCCATACTGGAATGTCAAGTGCCTCCTGCCATGTCTTAGGAATAGAGATCTCGGACAAGAAGGATATAAAAGACTGGTGAGGCTTAGAGAGATGATTATAAGCAACATGGTTAGAAATGGGGTGTTCGGTACACCGGGTCTTACCTCTTAGCTGAGCAATGGGAACATGTAAATCAACATCAGGATCTGAGTCCAAAGGCAGCATTGGCAGCGCCGGAGCAATGACGGGTTGTTCACCAGGTTTTCGACGATGATAAACATGAGGTAGCGGCGTGATGAGAGATGGATGATGAGAAAGGGGTATATGAGAGATATCTATATCTGTAGTGGATGGCATAGTGGGAGTAGGAGCGGTACCAATCACAGGGGGAATAATCGGAAGAGGAATGGTACCAATCACAGGGGGAATAACCGGAAGAGGAATGGTACCAATGTTACCAATAACATCATTATCCTCCTCCCCCTGACGAGAAGGAGTCAAAGCAAAGTAATAAGATTCGTTTTCGCGAAACGTCATGTCCATGGTACAGTAAGTACGTCTGGAGGGTGGATGATAACACATGTACCCCTTGGTGGTGGTAGAATAACCAAGGAAAACACAACGGATAGCTCAAGGATCGAGCTTGTCACGAAGTGGTTGATGAACATGAACAAAACAGAGATGGAAGAGAAGAGGTATGAACAACAGTCGTAGAAGAAAGACGAGCTCGGGGGTAGTATACGGTAGAACCCGTGAAGGAAGACGGTTGATAAGATGAGTGGCCGTCCGGATGACATCACCCCAATAGGGTTTCGAAAGGTGCATGGAGATGAGCAGACAACGGGCAACATCTAGGAGATGCCTGTTTTTGCGTTCTGCCGCACCATTTTGGGTGGAAGTGTAAACACACGTGGTTTGCTGGATGATGTCATTTCTCGAGAGATAGGCCCCAAATTCACCACGATCATCATATCCCCCCCCATTGTCGCTTCGAAGTACACGAATTGTTCCATTGAACTGTGTTTGTATCATCTGATGAAAGGATTGAAAAACAGAAGTAACTTCTCCTTTCTTCTTCAAAAGATAAACCCACGTAGTACGAGAAAAATAATCAATAAAGGTAACAAACCATCTATAGCCAGTTAAAGATACAATCGGGGATGATCCCCAGACATCAGAATGTATAACAGCAAAAGGTGTACTACTATGAGAAGATAGATGGGATGTTGAATGACGAACATGTTTAGACATAACACATACATCACATTTTAAACTAGGAAAAACTAAGATAAAGCAAGAAAGAGTTTCTGAAGATAAACGGGAGACGGATGACCAAGACGCGGGTGCCAACGGCGAGTGTCAGTAGCAGTAGCAGTTGAAGAAGAAAGAACAAGGGATGATGGTGTAGTATCCAGGTAGTACAGACCACTACGATTCCTACCACTATCAAATATCCGCTTCGTACCCAGTTCCTGAAAAATACAAGAATCAGATAAAAAAGTTACAGAACAGTTAAGAGATTTAGTAAGGTTGCTAATAGAGAGTAAACTGCGGGGAAACGAAGGAACATACAAGACGGAAGAGAGAGAAAGAGAAGAGGAACATGAAAAAAGACTCTTGTCAGCAATAGGAGACAAGGTACCATTGGCAGAGACAACCTTGTCCTTACCAGACAAGGGAGTGTAGGAGGAAAAACCTGTAGAGGACTCGGTCATGTAGTCAGTGGCTCCGGAGTCAATGATCCACTCAGACGGAGGAGACACGGTAGCATGGACATTGGGCATCGTAGCAGTAGCAAACAAAGAGGAAGTACCACTAGGAGTAGGAGCAGACTGAGAGTGAAGTAGGCGTCACAGAGCATCCAATTCTGATGTGGTGAAGTGATCCGGGAGCTGACCATGATGTCCCTCCTGCATCTCTGTGGAATAAGCAGCATCATGAGAACGGGTACCAGTTTGGTGGGATCCACCACGTCCAGGGTCACGACCACGTCCACGGCCACGGACATATCCAGGTGGAGCAAGGTGTGGATGAAACTTGAAGCACATTTCGCGAGAATGGCCCCGACGACCACAATGAGCGTATGTTGGAATCGTGCTGGAATGACTGGGGCCACCACGTCCAATACTCGTAAAGGCAGAGCGGTCAGGGAGAGGAACCGTCGTGCTGAGAGAACGTCGACAATCTTCATCGGCAAGAACCATACTGAAGGCCTCCCGGAGAGATGGAAGAGGAGACCGATGAAGAATATTGGTGTGAACCATGTCTAGCTCCATGCCCAAACCCATCAAGAACACATGTAGGCGGAATCGTTCATCTCTCTTCTGCAACAGGACTGCATCAGCAGTGCAGGCAGGTGTAAACTGGTCGAAGTAGTCCAACTCCTGAGAGATACACTCGAACTTGGAGTAGTAGGTGGAAACTGTCATAGACCCCTGTCGTTAGCTCCAACATACGGTGGGTGAGCTCATAAACCTGAGTGGAGTTCCCAATCTGAGAATAGGTCTCCTGTGGCCGAGTCCAAATCTCGTAGGCTGAGTCCATTAACATATAACTGCGGCACACCTTGGGGGACATAGAATGGAGAAGTCAGGATACCACCAGTGAATTTTCAAAGTCCCATCGCGGTCAGGAAGGATCAGCCCTAGATGGTGCAACCTTAGTCTCATCAATGTATCCAAACAACTGATGACTGCGGATAACATGTTGTGCTGCACGAGACCATTCGAGGTAGTTCGTTCCATCCAGGGGAACAGTGGTAATCTTCAAGGAGCCAGCATGGCCAGAGGGCTGCTGAGGTTCACCCATCGGGGTATCCATAACCATCGGGGATGTATAATCAACCACAGCTGAGGAATCGTCCATGATGAAGGGACAGAAAGGCAACGAGCAAACCACACAGAAAAAAGGGCAGCCAGCAAGATCAGAAAGCTGGTTGCAACAAAGGATCAAGATCTGTCTTGCTGCAACAAAGGATCAAGATCAGAAAGCGGTTGCATCAGGAGTAGCAGAGAGCTGGAGCGCGGCGTAGAAAGCTTGTTGCATCAGGAATAGCAGAGAGCGGGAGTGCGGAGTCGATGTAGCAGAGAGCGGGAGAGCAATAGTAGCGTCGATGTCGCGAAAGGAAACGCGGCGATGTCGATGTCACAGAAAGCAGGAGACGCGAAAGGAAACACGGCGGGCAGTAGTAGCGTCGATGTCGACTGTCGATGTCGCGGCAAGAGGCGGCATCGATGTCGCGTTCAAGCAAGAGTAGCGTCAATGTCGACTGCAACAGCAAAAGAGGAAGGCAAAAGGAAACGCGGCAGGAAGCGGGAAACGATGGCGGCGATGCTTCATGAGGAGACGACCGACTCCTTCAGCATGTCCCGCTGCCAGCGAGAGAGCCGTGGGGCTCCATGCTCGACGGAGGCGACAAAACAGCAGAGGGACGATGAAGGGGAGGCGGGCGGCGAGCGATGAAGGGCGACGATAGACGAACGAGGAAGGGCGAGCGGCGAGAAGCGGTATTAGGGTTCGAGTATCCGCTGATACAAAGTTGAAAGGGAAAATACTGATTAAATAAATTAAAGAGTACTCCCCACACATATATATGTACGGGAGAAAGGTACAAAGACAACAATACCCTTATGGGTAAATATAATAGTAAAGAAATAAAAAGATATGATTTCAACTCAAACAAGTATGGAGTCCCTATGGGACACCTAAACCAAAATCTGATCATCATATCGATCTAGGGCTATTGAGCAAGCATGAAGCCCCTCGGGGCATCTAAATCAATATCTCAACATTGGTACGTGATCTGTGGTTTTCATAGAGGGAGTATAGAAACATAACGTTTTAACATAAAATTCAAACATCGGATGTAAATGATGCTCTAATTAAGATGAAAAACAGAAAGACTATTGGGTCACGGACGATATACCAATCGAAATATAAAAATGTCTAGGGAATAAAAAAAATTGTGGCTTACATGTTTTTTCAATAAGATACTAAAGACAAATAGAATGTCGAACCAATTGAGAGAGTATTTTGGTACATTTGTATAAGAACAAAGGAGATATAAAAACGGAGTCAATTATAGAGGAATTAAATTAATAAGTCATACCATGAAACTGTGGGAACGAGTAATAGAAATAAGAGTAAGAAGAGACTATCATCTCGAATAATCAATTTGGATTTATGTTAGAGCGGTCGACCATGGAAGCTATACACTTTTTAAGGAGACTCGTTGACAACTATCAGGAAAAAAACAAGATTTGCATTCGTTGTTTATTGATCTTGAGAAGGCTTATGATAGGATTCCAAAAGAGGTCTTATGGAAAGTCTTAGAAAAAAGGTGTCAATGTATCATACATTAACGTAATCAAAGATATGTATACAAATTCAGTGACGAGCGTGAGGACATTCGGAGGATTAATACAAGAATTCTCTATCATTGTTGGCTTACATCAAGGGTAATTTTTAAGCGCTTATCTCTTTACTCTTGTCTTAGATGAGCTCACCGGACATATCCAATAAGTAATATCTTTGTGTGTATTGTTTGTTGATGATATTGTTTTGGTCGATGAGATGCGAGGGTGTAAACGTGAAACTTGAACCTTGGCAAGGCACTTTAGAAAAAGAAGAGTTTTAAGTTAAGTAGGACAAAAATAAAGTATATTGAGCTTAAATTTAGCTATACAAGGAGGATGGATGACTCTGTTAATAAGTTAGGTGACTAAGATATTTCCCGCAGTGAGTATTTTAAATATTTGTGATTGATAGTTCAAAAAAATGGAGGTGTAGACAAAGATATGAGACATATAATATAAGCAGGTTGCTTGAAGTGGAGAGGCGCGTCTGGGATCTTATGTGATCGTAAAGTATCATTAGAACTTAAAGAAAAGTTTTACCGTACTACAATTAGACCATCGATGCTCTGCGGTTCTAAGTGTTGAGTAGTGAATTATGTACATGAGCAAAAATGGGAGTTGCCGAGACGAGAATGCTTGGGTGGATGTGTGGACACACAAGACTTGATAAAATTAGGAATGAATGTATCTGGGATAAGACAGAAGTGGCACCAATTATAGAGAAGATGTGAAAAGCTTGATTAAGATGGTTTAGATACGTACAAAGGAGACCATTAGAGGCACATGTTAGGCATTGTGAGAGTTTAGCTACAAGCCGTGTTAAATGGAGGAGGGGTAGACCAAAAACTGGTTTATAAGGAAACTATAAGAAAAGACATGATGTACTTATGCATTATTGATATTATGACTAAAGATTGGGAGCAATTGCGACAAATGATGCATATAGCCAACCCCACTATAGTGGGATAAAGGCATGAGTGTTGTTGTTTTTATAGTTTGTTCATGCCTTTATGATTATTATTTTATCAAACATATTCTAAATATTTAATGATGCGGAGCGTAGACGAGCACTTGTAGTGTATGACGAGATTTGGCGACTTTCCATATATGGCGTGCCCGGATCGACGATCGGATTCCCGTTGTGAATCGAATTGATATATTGTTTCACTATTTTGCATTTTATTTTGATGTATTTAGGTGGCCCCACCTTTGGCCAATCATAGTCATCGATGGTGGGATGCCCTAATCTTCCTTTTATTATAAATAGATGGTTTGTGGGCTGGTTAAAGGCATTGCAGGTTTTGGAGAAAGAAAACCCCGGAATTCCGCGATCACCCCACGGTGCCGACGTCGTGGAACCCTAGGTGACGACTCCTAGGCGCTCAAACTCCTCCCCAAGGTACTACCCGTTCATAGACTTCTTCTTCCCCCTCTGAAACCCTCATCCGCAGCCTCAAACCACTCCCAAAATTCGCTGACATGCTGTCCGGAATTCTTCTTCCATTTCACTATTCATAAATGAAATTTATTATTCATAAAGTATAGTTTTTTCCCCCTCAGCAACAGGAAGCCGCCGGCTCCTTTTTCTCCTCCCAGCAAGCCGTCGGGCCACCCTCTCCCTCCCCCTGCTTTTTGCCTCCCCTTCAGCTCGTTGTTCCTCCACTGCCTGAAGGTTCTTCCGGCCACTCCTCCCACTCCATCCCACCGCTTCCGGCCACCAGCCTCCCTTCCCTCCTCCCGTGGAGCCACCATAACAGCCTCTCACCCTTTTCCGGCCAGATTTGGGCAATCCAGCCCAACCCCGCCTTTCCATCCACCTGTTTTTCTTTCCCTGGCCCAGATCCATTTTCAAAACATTGGATCTATCCACCCCCTTCCAAACTATACCTAGTGGTCGGATCTATTCATTTCTGATCTGATTCCACCCTCCACCACCAAGGACAGCCACCGTCATCATTTTCATGCCACTGGTTCCACGTCCAATTGTCGTCCTACACATACAGCTACTTAAAACCAAAGATGAAACCTTTGAAAAATTTTTGCCCAAATAAATTATTTTCAGCTGACTTAGATAGGATGTGGTCAGCCCACTACTTGGTAGGTCTTTATTGTACTGGATTATTATTTTTAGCATATTTATATTGGATTGGATCTTGTGTTTATTGTGGATCTCTTATATGACAGTTGTTTGTTAGATAAATACTATAATTTGCAGGACTTTATTCGCCGTGCGCTCTAGCTTTAGCCCTCCATGCAAAGGAAAGCCTAAGCTTGTTTTTGCCCAAATAAATTATTTTGTCTTGCTTTTGAATTATTTGCGTGGGATGATTTTATTTATTATCCAATTGTGATCTTACCGTCGGACTTTTGCATAACATGTAGAATTAGATCACCGAGTTTCCCGCCGCTTATAGATCCCTCCTGCGTCAATTGGTATCAGAGGCAGTTACGTGCAATTTTCGATAGCAGTCGTACAGTCTTTAGGTTTTTCATCATGTCTATCTAAGTGTCACAATTATTCCCCTCCTAAATTAAAAAGTTTCAAGCCCACTTACACCTGCTCTCACAAAACCCCGTCATGGATATCCTCACATTATTACGACGATCATTCTCAATCGGAGTGCACCACTTTCCAAGATCGTGTTGACCCACCGACACGACCCCACTATGCTAGAGACGATCAGTATGATGATTGTTGTCGTTCTTATCCGTACATGCAAGCAGATCGTGTTGATCCATCGACACGACTCGGTAACCTTAGGAATGATTATTATGAGGATAGTCGTTCCGAGAGAGATCTTGAGAGTCAGTTTCGTACTGCTGGCTGCTGTCCTCCCTTTGATGACTCATCGAGTCCCGAGTCTTTCAGTTATTGGCTCGTGTATATGGAGCATTATCTTGATCATTTTGAGATATTCGGTGAGCGTCGCGTCAAGTTTGCGAAACTTAGACTTTTAGATCAAACGAGGACATATTGGGCTAGCGTTGAGAGGACCCGCGAGCGAGATCGTCTTCGTCGCAACACTAGTTGGGTGGACATGAAGCATACATTGTGTCAGAGATATCTGTCTTCGTTGTATCGGAGTCGCTTGCTCGATCAATTATTTTCTCTTTAGCAAGGATCCATGTCTGTCGTTGTGTACATGGATCGTTTTGATGAGTTAGTTGTGAGGAGTGATATCCGAGAGAACCCAGCCATGGCCACTATCAGATTTCGGTCTGAGCTTCAATCTGACATTCGTACTAAGGTAGTTTATCATAGCTCGAGTCCCTCGAGTAGACATATCATCTCACCCTTAGTTATGAACGGTCATTGAGATTCGCAAGAGCTGGTCGATGGGATTCTCACCTTGACCTTTGCAGTACAAGTCTCACCCATACTGAGGCCACCACGACGCCTACCACTGTCCTGCCAGGCACGACAGAAGTGATACCAGATGTGGATTACTCTCACCTCAGTGAGGTGCTTAGCCAGTGAGTGACCTATCTTTTGTTTCTGACCCGCCTCTTGTGACCCCGACTAAGAGAGAGCCTGAGCGACCTACTGAGTCTGTAGTGTTGTGTCTCTCACCCACACATCCTCCTCTGTCATACACTGGGTTAGTTAGCACCCCAACTACAGACCCATTTCCTGACACTGCGCCCATGGATCCATTTCCAGACCCATTTCCCATTGTCATTACCGTGAGTCGTATCATGACTGAGAGCACAAAGCCTGATGTTGATCTTGTAGTGACTATGTCACCCATTTACGGGGACACAGCCCCTTACGATGGTACTCACATGGAGGATCATGACCCTAGTGACGAGTTTTACGATGACCCCCCTGTTGAGCCGCCACATCCAGGTGAGGATACGATTCGGGTGAGACGCTCGTTTATGAGCTTTGAGTTATTGGCGTCTCTTTCGCTATCATCTATAGCCTTGCCCCAGAGAATTGATCTTGCGTGGAGCATAACGTATGTAGGGCCTTCCTTAAGTACGCTTGAGCATACAAAAATTTTGAGGGCCTACCTTATGGTGCATTGTACCATCAATGAGTTTTGGGACGCACCACCTGCTGACCCACCAGACGAGCTCTTTCTTTTTGGGAACACGCACCATACTCGAGAGTCACGTCTTTTAGTCGGTGTACACGACTTTCACTCAGGTGTTCGTCTTATCTGTGATGACTTTTTGACACACCTCCGGGTGAGCCCCCCGATGTGCTACGTTCCCCGAGAGACATTTGGCTCTTTACAAGCTTGCATTTAAGTATGGATGTCTCTCACGGTCATCTGAGCACTCTTCACACACGGGATGAGTTTTTCTACACTCCACCGAGAGGGCCTCCTGATAGGCCACCTTATTTTAGAGACGTCCCGGTCATTATTAGACTTTCCCGTAGCAGGTGCGTCGTGTCGGTCGTGTAATTTGCATCATTTGCATGTGTGTCATGAGTCGGTCCGACGAATAATCCATATTGAAAATAAATCTTGTAAATCACATGCGGATGTTCATTGGCAAATGCAGATACTTCATGAAGGCGAGCAGGTGATGGTAAGAATCTGCGTTGTGAGGCTCTGTGCGAGGCTTGCTAAAAGCTTGAGCGTTAGGCGAATGGGTCCCTGCTCAGTCCTGAGACGCATCGGGACAAATTCTTATGAGTTGGACATCTCCGCGAGCATGGGTACCCATATTGTGTTCAATGTCAAGGACCTAATGTCACACTTTGCACCTCACGAGTATTCAGGCACACATCTTGGCGTCCCTCCAGAGCCTTTACCAACGTTTTTACCACACACCACTCAGTCTACCTCTGATCCCTTGCCACCACATTCATTACCCAATGTTTCATTTGCATGAGTCTGTCGAATCATTTCTTCATCATTTGCATGTGTCTGTTGAGTCGTTTGTTCGTCGTTTGTATATGTGGCATGAGTTGGTCCGACGAAAAATCCATAATGATAATAAATGTTGTAAATCACATACGAATGTTCATTGGCAAGAGCAGGTACTTCATGAAGGTAGGCAGGTGATGGTGAGAATCTGCGTTGTGAGGCTCCGTACAAGGCTTGTTAAAGGCTTGAGAGTTAGACGAATGGATCCATATATAATCATGAGACAGATCGAAGCAAACACATATGATCTTGAGTTCCTTGAAAGTATGGGTATACACCTGGTATTTAGTGTTGTGGATATGACGCCGTACTACGAGCGTCGCGAGTATGTGGACCCAAGCAGTGGGGATTTCCAACTGCCTACACCTCTACTCTTGTTGTCTTGCCACCCTCATAGCCCACCTATGTTTGATGGCCACCACTACTCACCTACTTCTGACACTCACCCACCTAGAGACTCGTCTTCTTCGATTCTACCGACGGCGCCGCCGATCGCACTGGGATCCACCACTCGTGAGTTGAGCGATGAGAGCATCATGGAGACCGGACTCCACCAGTGCATTCCCACTATAGACATTGGTGACTTTTGGATACTTGCAGCAGAGCTTGATCGATTCGCCCCGGGGCTTCGACTTCAGCACGGTCGTCTTCATTCACCGGAGATGATAGCTTTTCGGTCAGGGGGAGTTGATTGGCGAGGACACTTTTCCAGCAACGACACTTGGGCGACCTCTGGCGGACTTCTTCAAATTTTACCTGACATGCAGCGAGAGAATTCTGATCCCTATTCATCGGGAAATGAATTCTTTCAAGCCGGGAAGATTCATGCGGAGCAGAGACGAGGAGGACGAGTTTTAAGCCCGTTTGGGGCTGATTGGTGACTTTCCATATATGGCGTGCCCTGATCAACGATCGGACTCCGCGAATGTGTCCGGATTGATGTCGCGAGTCAAAATCATATGCTACTTATTATTTTTGGTTTATTTAGTGTATTTTGAGAGGCCCTGCCTCCGGCCAATCATAGTCGTTGAAGGTGGGTTGACCTAGTCTTTATTTTCTTATAAATAAATGAGTAGGGGCTGATTTTGAAGGCATTGATGAATGTTTGTAGAAGAGTCTTCCTTCATTTCGGTGATCTCCTCCGCGGTGCCGACTCCGTGGAGCCCCCTTGGTGACGAATCTTTGGGTAAGTGTATCTTGTTTTGATTTTCCAACCTCCTCCTCCTCCCCAGCCTGCCATCCAGCCCCTTCAACAGCCGACCACCCCCCGCAAGATCCAGCCACAACTGGTCGTTCAGATTTCCCTTTTCTTATTCCTATTTACTGTAGATTAATTAAATTCCTTATGCTAACCTTATAGTTTACTCCTCCCTGGTTCACCGCCAGCCAACAGCAGTTCCACCGCTCTCAAGGGCTTGTGCCACTGCCGGCCTTCAATTCCTCCCTTCTAGCATTCCACCACCAGCCCCTAATCCCCTTCCAGCAAGCCGCCTGACCCCTCAGCCACCTTCCTCGCTCTGTCCAGCTACCGACCCCCTACAGGTCCCCTCTCCATCCCCTGTCCAGCAGCCGCCACCTCTCTCAAAGATTGCATCCGCCTCCCTAGGAAAATCCAACCCAAATCCCCACCAGCACGGCCCTCCCCTGCTTGTCCCTACCCTTCCAAACACGTGGATCCACCTCAAAACGGCCACCCAACACCAAATCTGTCCAGATCTGGGTATTTTAGTCCGGTTTCAGCCACCCCCCATCCCGATCCAGCCCTCCTAAACCCCGACCAGTCTTCCCCTCTCCCGATCCTGTCCACCAACATCGGAACCCCTCTTTGAGCCCCCCAACGTTCAGATCTATCTCATTGGCAGCATTCCTAATATTTTTGTGGTGTTTTTGTATTGGTATTGGGTTGTAAGACATTGATATGGTTGGTTTATTACATATTAATTTGGCTGTTCATCTTAATATAGTTATTTGTGCCTGGATTAATCTCTAACTGCAGGAAAGGTTTATTCGTCGCGCTCTCTTGCTTTATCCCTCCACGCGGAGAAAAGCTTAAGCTTGTTCGCCCTAATAAATTATTTCTGTCTTGCAGCAAATTTATCTGCGTGAGATGTTTTATTTATTATCTAATTTGTGATCTAACCGTCGAACTGTTGCATAGCATGTAGGGTTAAGTCGCCGATTTCCCGCCGCCCATAGAATCGCCCTGCGTCATTTAATCAAATATTTTAATAGAAATGTTATTTTCTTTTCTTAATTTTTTGTGTTTGTTTGCATTTGTTTTAGATGTGACTTTGTTTTTGTTCAAGCTTTTTTGCAATATTTTCATCTGTGTTGCATGAGCATTAGAGGCACCTGTTAGGGGCGTTGTGAGAGTCTAGTCACTAGACATGTTAAACGAGGGAGGGATAGATCAATAAAAACTTGGAATAAATTGTAAGGAAAGACATGATGTACTTAGGCATTAGTGAGATTATGACAAAAGATAGGGCACAATGGCGACGAAGGATCCATATAGTCGACCCCACTATAGTGGGATAAAGGCTTGAGTGTTGTTGTTGTTGTGTTGCAAGAGCATATATGCTCATAACTGCCATATGGAAGCATTACCTACATGTATTAGAAATCTATATAATTATTGAATGATGTATAATGATTGTTCTGTTTTTCCAATGATATAGCCGGCGATAGCAACTATAGCTGGCGATAGCTATCTGAAAATAGCCACTTTATTCTGTCTATCCCCCCTTTGAGCTTAATTACATTTTTCATTATCAAACATATTACATTATTCACCAAGGCCAAAATTTTCATCCTATTTTCAAATCTTGGGGCATTCTATCTTTGGAGTGAGGTGGTTGAAAATAATATATGGCGTTTGAGCTAGGAAAAATAAAAGAAAAAGGTTAAGCTTATCTTCAATGAGCCATAAAATGGAAATACAAGGGAAAAGAAAAAAAAATTACATGTGTATATGCATAGATGTAGAACCAATTATAAAATGAAGAAGAGGATGTAAAAGAAATATTGTTTTGATTATCTAGTATAGTGTGCAAGTTTTGTTATTCATTATTGTTAGAAAAGCCTACTTTAGGGCCCATCTAGGGGCTCATTCTTCTCTTTTCTCTCTCTATTTGTATTAGTCCCACATCTTGGATTGGGATTTCTCTCTTTCTTCTTCCCCTATATAAATGTATTCATACTTGTAATTAAATATTCAAGAAGTATATACAAGGTTTACAGCTTTTTCTACATGATATCAGAGCCAGGTTCGCTCTCTCGCGGTCTCCTCTGTTCTGTCCGCACCTAGGCATCCTGCGGCCTCCTGCGACCTGCCTCTCGCGATCTGCCTCCCGCGAGCTGGTTGTTTCTATCCGCTTCCTTCTGCGGCTTGCTCATCTCAGTCCGCTTCTTTCTCCGCTCCCTCCTGTTGCTCTCCTTTCTCCCGTGGTTACACCCCCATCCCTCCCTTCTTATAGTCATTTCTCCTCCTCCATCTGTGGGGCCACCTTCTCTTTTATTCTCCGATGTCCGCTGCAGACTCTCTACTTGATGCGGCCTGTCTTCAGTCCTCTGCGACTTGTTCCAGCTCGCCGCATCCTACCTTCTCTATCCGCCTGACCGTGCGGGTTGTTCCTCTCTCACCCGCATCTTGGTCGCGGTTTTCTTCCCCTCAGCTCGCTGATGTGATCCGCCTGACTGTGCGGGCTGTTCCTCTCTCACCCGCATCTTGGTCGCGGTCTCCTCCAGCTCTTCTCTTCTCTGTCCGCGCGGCTTGTCTCTGCTAGTTGCGGCCTTCTTCTCCCAGTCCGTTCTCCTTCCTGTTCGCAGCTTGCTCTGTGGTCTCCCTCCTACCCTCCTACCCTCCTACCCGCCTACCCGCCTGTCTCCGCAGGGTCTGCCCGCTCTTCCCTTATCCGCGCGGTTTTTGTGGCCTACACGTTCTGCATCCGCTTCTCCTCTCCCTCTCCGTGGTTCCACCCTCCTCAGGCTTCTTATAGCCATCTTCTGCTCTGACACTTGGGACCCACCTCTCTTATCCGCCGCGGATTCTCCTTTTGTCCGCTGCGGTCTCCTTACTGTTTTTTTCTTCAACCCAACGGGCTCTTCTCTTGTCCCCCGCGAGTTCCTCTCCTCTCGCCTGCTCGCGTGGTTCTTTTTGGACTCTAGCCGCGGCCTGCCTTCTCTTCTCGCGACTTCTTCTCGCGGCCTCGACTCGTCGCTTGCTCTACCCGCGTGGACCACCTTTCTGCTTAACGTTGGGACCGTGCGGCCTTCCCTTTCTGTTTTTTGGTCGCGATCTGCCTAATCGCTGGTGTGACCGTGCGGACTGCTCCGTCTCGCTGCGGCCTGGTCTTTCTCACTGCGGCTTCCTTCCCGGTTTTTCCCCATTGCCGCTTCTCGACCCGCTAAGGCCGTGTTCACCTTGGCCCGGACTGTTTCTATCCGCCCGGTCTCGTTCCTTATTCGCCAGGTGTTTGCTTCTGTTGCGGTCTTCTCCTAACCATGCAGCCTGGTTGTTTCTAGCCGCTGCGGCCTCTGTTCTTACCGCGCTGGTTGTGGCCGTTTCTTGTCGCTGGTGCGTTGTCACCGTGACCGCTGCGGACTACTCCTTGCATAATGATCGGCTGTCCTCCGGGCTCTGTTATGTCTGTTTCTGATGGTGGTACCTTCTGCCTTGCTCACAGCTCATCCTGGATTTGGGATTCCGGGGTCTCTCACCACATTACCTCACGGAAACCACCTCAATATTTGACCTCCGTGCATCCCCAGTTCATTACTGTTGCTAGTGGGGAAACTCTTCCCGTCTCTGGTGCTGCAGATATTCATCTCACTCCCTCCATTACTCTTCGCTCGGCTCTTCATGTTTCGGGCTCTCCGTTCAACCTTCTCTCTATTGGCCGACTCACTGCTGACCTCGATTGTGCTGTTATTTTTTTTTTCTAACTCGTGTGTTGTGCAGGATCGCAAGACGCAAACCATCATTGGAAAAGGGCATCTGTCGAATGGTCTTTATATCCTTAACCTGTCTCCCAAAACGGTGTTGTCGTCTATTAGCTCCGTTGACTGGCATCGACGTCTGGGTCATGCTCCTCTAAACATCCTCAAAAAATCTCTCCCAGACGTGTCCTTCCACGAGTTCACGTGTGAGTCCTGTATCTATGGGAAACATCATCGCTCTACGTTCTAACCACATCCTTCCCGACGTCCTGCTCCGTTTGATTTTGTTCACTCCGATATTTTGGGCCCTTACAAAATTACAAGTGTTTTTGGATACTGTTACTTTGTCACATTTGTCGATGACTACTCTCGGCTGACCTGGCTGTATCTCCTTCGTGATCGCTCTGAATTACCTGGTGTATTTCGTACCTTTTTTATTGAAACTCGCAACCAGTTCTCTACCACCATTAAAACCCTCTGCACCGATAATGCCCGAGAATACACTAGTCATATCTTCTCTCATCTCTGTGCGGAGTTTGGGATCATCCATCAGACCTCCTGTGTCTATACCCCCCAACAAAATGGCGTTGCTGAACGCAAGAATCGGCACCTGCTCGAGGTCACCCGCTCCCTTATGATTCAGATGAATGTTCCAAAACATTATTGGAATTTTGCGGTTTCAACCGCTTGCACTCTTATTAACCGTCTGCCTTCATCTATCCTCAATTTTGCGGTTCCCTTCAATCTCCTTTTTCCCTCTCAACCTTCATTCTCCATCACCCCACGCGTGTTTGGGTGTGTATGTTTTGTTCATCATCTTGGTCCATCCACTGACAAACTTGCTCCCCGTGCCACTAAATATATGTTTGTGGGCTATTCTCGAACTCAGAAGGGCTACATTTGTTTTTTTTCCACGGATCGCAAGGTGGTTACTTCTGCTGATGTCATCGTCCTCGAACATCAGCCGTATTACTCTCCATCTATTGACCCTCCTCTTCCGCCACCTCTCCCGCGACCTGTTATCCCCGGCACTTCCACCATCCCACCTCTCCCTCCCCCACCCCTCCCACCTAAACCACCTACACCACCAGTCATTCGTGTGTACACTCGACGTCCTCCCTCGTCTAATACCCTACGAGCGTTGCCCTGCTCTAATGATGCTTTGCAACCTGCGGATCCGACAACTCCTTCCACTGCCCACTCGATGGCCAACTTTGTCTCTCTCCACCGCCTCTCTCCGGAACTCCGTTAGAGTGCTCTCTCTTTATCCTCTATCTCCATCCCTACTTCTGTACAGGAGTCTCTTCACCACCCCGGATGGCGGGCGGCCATGGAAGATGAAATGCGGGTTCTCTGGGCCAACCGAACTTGCGATCTGGTTCCTCTTCCTGCAGGTCACTCCTGTGTTAGCTGCAAGTGGATCTTTGTTATTAAACATGCGGCGGATGGCACCGTTGAGCGTCTAAAGGTCCGCCTCATGGCCCGGGGTTTTACTCAGCAACATGGCATTGATTATGAGGAAACTTTCCCTCCAGTGGTCAAATTGAACACGGTCTGAGTTCTTCTTTCCTTGGATGTTCACCGTCATTGGCATATTTATCAGCTGGATGTTAAGAACGCTTTTCTCAATGGTGATCTACAGGAGACTGTTTATATGCATCAACCTCCCAAGTTTGAGACCACGGGGGAGTCTCAGGTTTGTCATCTTCGGAAATCTATTTATGGTCTCAAACAGTCCCCGCGCGCTTGGTTTGACAAATTCAGCACGGTAGTCCGCGATATTGGCTTCACTAGGAGCTCGGCTGACTTCTCTCTCTTCACTCGACACCGGCCAACCGGAACAGTGATTCTACTTGTCTATGTTGACGATATCCTCATTACTGGCGACGATACTACAGGGATACAACATACCAAGCAACAATTGAACTCCGTCTTTCAGACCAAAGATCTTGGTAACCTACGGTATTTTCTCGGGCTTGAGGTTGCACGACGGCCTGATGGTCTTGTATTATCCCAAAGGAAGTACTGTATGGACCTTCTTCATGATGCTGGCTATTCGGGATGCAAACCTTCGGATACTCCAATGGACGCTAATCACAGGCTATCGGCTCATAGTTCTGACTCTGATACGCTGCTTACGAATCCGGAATACTACAGACGCCTGGTTGGGAAACTGATCTACCTTACAGTTACTCGACCAGACATCTCCTTTGTCGTAGGAGTCGTGAGTCGATTTATGCATGCCCCGAGGACATCTCACCTTCAAGCTGTCGAGCGCATTCTTCGGTATCTCAAGAACGCTCCAGGACAAGGGCTTGTGTACAAGCCATCCACATCTTTATCCCTTGTCGCATGCTCTGACGCTGACTATGCCGGGTCCATTGATGATAGGTGTTCCACAACAGGATTTTGTACCTACTTCGGTGGACATCTCATAACCTGGCGTAGCAAGAAACAGAATGTGGTTGCTCGCTCTTCTGCTGAAGCTGAGTACCGCGCTATGGCTACTGTTGTTTCCGAGTTAACTTGGCTTGAGAGCCTTCTGAGAGACTTGGGTGTTCGTCTCTCATCATCAGCGACCCTATTTTGTGACAGTCAAACGGCAATCCATATTGCCAAGAATCCAGTCTTTCACGAACGCACAAAACATATTGAAGTTGACTGTCACTTTATCCGAGAAAAGGTACAGGCAAAGAAGATAGATTTAGAGCATGTTCCTGCTGCAAGCCAAGTTGCTGACATCCTGACTAAAGCTCTCTCCCGGCCACTATACTACCAGTTTTTATCCAAGCTTGGTGCCTACGACTTGTACGCTCCAGCTAGCGGGGGAGTGTTAGAAAAACCTACTTTAGGGCCCATCTAGGGGCCCATTCTTCTCTCTTCACTCTCTATTTGTATTAGTCCCACATCTTGGATTGGGATTTCTCTCTTCTTCTTCTCCTATATAAATGTATTCATACTTGTAATTAAATATTCAAGAAGTATATACAAGGTTTACAGCTTTTTCTACAATTATATTATATGCACCAACCAACAAATTGCATCCTAATTAAGTCATTTTGATTTAAAATTGAATTGAACCCTATGAGAGTGGAGTGAATAGTGAAAGCAGAGCCTATGGATGATGAGTCTCATGAATTTTAGAGGAGAAGCTGCAAGTTCAGTAATAAGCATAATGTCATCCAGTATGATAATATTAACTTAACGAACTCATTATATGGCTAAGTTTGACAATGTACAAGTTTGATTTTTAATGAGTTATATTGCTTTTATATTTACATCTATTTTATGTTTATCAAAAAATTAGAGTTAATGAACTCGTGTGTGAAATATTTTGTACATGAAAGGGCGGAAAGAATTCTATTTCAAGAACACCTAGTATAACTATGCATCTTTTCATTATTTTTTTGATTTAAAATGCTCTTTGCTGTGAAATAGCAATGTTTAAGTTTGGGAGTACTTAATAACATCAAATGGGTGACACCTATTTTCTTCATTTCACAATTATGTTGCATTTATCTTCTAATAGCATCTTCGCACGGCCTGCCGGCCGTGCTCGATGCTCCCGGTTGCCTTGGGTGCTCACGGGCTTCGCCCGTTCGCACCCAAGGAGGGTTTGTTCGCCCGTGAGCACCCAAGGAGGGTTTGTTGATTACTTGCGGCTGCGGGGATTTGGAAATGAGAGATTCCGAGGCACCCATTTGTGCTCCGTAAATGCACTGGGATGGGCAAGGGGCGGAGGCGGCCCCGGTTTGCCTGTATGCATTTCCTGTTTGCAGCGGGGGTTTGGGCGAAGTTTCTGGGAGGAGCGAGGCCTATAGCGTGGAGCCCGGAGAATTGTTTTAGAGTTTGAGTTGTTTTTTGGGCGTCCACCTAAGAAGAAGAAGCAGGAATGGATGTAGTCGTACCTCGGCGATCGGCGATCGGTTGTCGCGAGAAGACAGGGGCGAGCGGTGGCCTCGGCGGTGTAGGGCGATGGGTCGCTGGAGCAGTCGGGGATGCGGTCGGCGATCGGCGATCGGTTGTCGCGAGAAGACAGGGGCGAGCGGTGGCCTCGGCGGTGTAGGGCGATGGGTCGCAGGAGCAGTCGGGGCCGTGAGAGATCGAAGGAAAGTTAGGGTTCTGTGTAGGTGGAGAGTTATAACGGTAGCGGGATTGGAAATGAGGAGAAGGGCAGCGTGTGGAGGTAAAAGCGGAAAGAGTGTCGGGTTTCTTCAAATTTCAAAAATGAGACTCCTCTTGATTGTGGAATTTTTACCCAGTTTTTTGTTGTATTTGTTTTATTATGCTGAGGTGACATGTGGCATTTTTTGGGGTTTCTTGAAGTAATGTAGATGTGTTTTTATGTCATAAAGATAGATTTACAAATCATTTTGTATTTTTATGATATGGGGTAGATGAAGGAGACATTTGGAGCTAAATGGAGTTAATGGAGGTCCTGGGGATGAAATAGGACAAACAACAACACTCAAGCCTTTATCCCACTATAGTGGGGTCGGATATATGGATCATTTGCCGCCATTGTGCCCTATCTTGTCATACTCACTAATGCCTAGTGACTAGACTCTCACAACGCCTAACAGGTGCCTCTAATGGTCTCCTTTGTACGTGTCCAAACCATCTTAGTCGAGCTTCTCGCATCTTCTATGCAGTTGGTGTTACTCATGTCTTATCCCTGATACATTCATTCCTAATTTTATCCAGTCTCGTGTGTCCACACATCCACCTAAGCATTCTCATCTCTGAAACTCTCATTTTTTGCTAATGTACACAATTCACTGTCCAACACTCAGAACCATAGAGCATCGTTGGTCTAATTGCAGTACAGTAAAACTTGCCCTTAAGTTTTAATGGTACTTTACAATCACATAAGATCCCTGACGCGTCTCTCCAATTCAACCAACCCGCTTGGATTCTGTGTCACATCTTTATCAATACCTCCAAATTTTTGAATTATTGATCCAAGATATTTAAAACACTCACTACGGGAAATATCTTGATCACCCAACTTAATAACGAAGTCATTTATCCTTCTTAAACAGCTAAATTTAAGCTTCATATACTCCATCTTTGCCCTGCTCAACCTAAAATGCTTCTTTTCTAAAGTGTCTCGCCAAGATTCAAGATTTGTGTTTACACCCTCGGGCATCTCATCAATCAAAACGATAGCATCCGCAAACAATAAACACCAAGGTATTGCTTGTTGGAAATGTTCGGTGAGCTCATCTAAGATAAGGGTAAATAGATAAGGGCTTAAAGCTGAACCTTGATGTAAGCCAACATAGAAATACTCGCAAAAACATATCAGTAAAATATGTACATGAACGGTTGAGTGCACGACCGTGCGCCAATATGCATGCCTAGAATTATACAGCAGCACGCTCGTGTGATGACATTCGCACGTTCGTGCGTCCATACGCAAGTTCGTGCGTCTATAATTTCAAAGCCACGCACTCTTATGTGTTCTTCCAATGACACGCCCGTGGGTAATCTAGCATGCTCGTGTGTTATAGCTTATTTCCTCACCTTCTTGGTCATTACATCAAAGAGCACATATGTGCATTTATACGCACGACCGTGCATTTCACCACTCTCTCAACAGTTTATGGCAGTTACAGCATGAACATGCCCGTGCATTTTCACACACGCTCGTGAGTTTTACACATTCTCTATATATACTCATAATTTCATTATAAGAAGAGACTTTTGGACATTGGTCAAAATATCTCCATTACTACTCCCTTTCAGAGCATTTTGGGATAATTGTAGAGGGCCTTTAGAGAAATTGTAGAGAAGGGAATTGTTGGAGATTGAAGGAACATCATTTGGAAGTCCAATTTGGAGTCTAGACCAAATTCTGGATTGTGGATTCTTTACAAGATCCATGACCTTTGTAGAGTTTGCTTTTATTTTCTCTATTTTGTGAACTTATTACCTTAGATCATGTATATTTATTTCTTCATTTTCAATTTCTCAATGGTTTGCCAAACAATGACCGGCTCACTTGTTTGCGTAATTTTATAGTAATATGAATTAATTTTGAGATTGTTATGAGTTAATGTATCTATTTCAATTATATTTTGTATGATTAGAGTTCTATTCATGTGCATATTATGTACTCAAGTTTAGTCGATCACTGATCTAGTTTCACGTGTTATTATTGATATCGGACCATGAATCAATTAACTTACGAATCTCATACATAGAATTATAGATTTTGTTAGGGAATATGGAGGAAAACGATGTAAAAGCCCATGTATAAGGTTCATCTATAGGCTCATTTCTTCTTTCTTCTATTAGTCACACATCTCTTGTATAGGATTCTTTCTCCCTCTCTTCTCCTATATATTTGTACTTACTCTTGTATTTTGATCATGAAGAAGTATATACAAGTTTTGACTCTATTTTTCTACATGGTATCAGAGTCAGGTTCCGATTCCGGGCGGCTACCTGTTTTGTAACCGCGGCTATCCGCGCGGCTTCCTCCCTTCTTCCCGTTGCTGTTCTGCGGACTCTTCTTTTCTGACCGATTTTACTCCTCTCTTCGTGGCTTCCACCCATCTTCCTCTCCCTCCCTCTATTTTTATAACACTCTTCTCTCTGACCGGTAGGTCCCCCCTACCCGTTGGTCGTTATTCTACCCGTTGTGGGTTGCCTAGCCACTGTGGGTTGCCTAGCCGTTGCGGGTTGCCTAGCCGTTGCGGGTTGCCTAGCCGCTAGGGGTTGCCTAGCCGCTGCAGGTTGCCTAGTCGTTTCGGGTTGCCTAGCCGCTGCGGGTTGCCTAGCCGCTGCAGGTTGCCTAGCCGCTGCGAGTTGTCTTGCCACTACGGGTCGTCTATTCGTTGCTTCTTGCCAAGGACTCTTCCCACTGCTTCTAGTCGCTGCTTCTGGCCTCTACGTCTGTCCGTGCGGCCTCTCTTTTCTAATCCTTCTCGTCGCAGTCTCGTCTTAACCGCTGGCCCTTGGCTCACTGTGATCTCTGCTAATCGTTGTGATCTCCCCTTATCGTCGTTACCGTCTCGTCTTACTGTTTGTGCGGTCTCGTCTTAACCGCGGGACCTTGGCTCACTGCAATCTCTACTAATCGTTGTGATCTCCCCTTGTCGCCGCTACCATCTTGTCTTACTGTCTGTGCAGCCTCGTCTTAACCGCTGGACCATGTCTAGTTGCGTTCTCTGTTAATCAATGCGATCTCCCCATGTCGCTGCTACTGTCTGTGCGGTCTCGCCTTAACAACTGGCCCTTATCTGTAGCAACCTGGTGTTCGGCTAACCGCGCGCTCTCTTCGTCGTTCTCTTGTCGATGCTCTCTCTGAGTCGTCGCGGCCTTGCCGCTTCTTGCTCCTCTTTAACCGCTCAGACATTTTTTCTAGTCGTCGAGCTTGGCGTTATCTGCGTGGCTTTCGAGTCGCCTACTGCTTCTGATTCAATTAATCTTCCCGGACATCCTCGTGTTGCTCCTCTTGAGCTTCATGATGAATTACGAATTACCACAATTTCTCTTCGTGGCAAACCAAATTTTGTTGAATGGGTTCACTCAATTCGTCGTGTGTTGTAGACGAAGGGGCTCCTTCATCACCTAACAAGGCCTCCTCCGAATGAACCTACTGACAAGTGGATCTGAGACGATGGGCATGTCCAATCTTGACTACTCAATTCTCTGGACATTGAGCCGTATAGAATGGTCATGTACCACGAGACGGTTCACGCTATGTGGACGGACCTTCATTCTCTCTACTCCGGGAAGAACAGTCTTCAGCACTTATTCGACATTCTTACCGATCTTCAGTCCCTCGACCCGAGAGCTACTGGTGACTTGACGTCTTTTGTTGTTCGGGCTAAAACTCTTGTGGAGGCCTGGATCCAGCATCAGCCCCCCACCACGGACTTGGTTACTCAACGACAGCAGAAAGAAGCAGCTGGGATTGCTATGATGATAGCTCGTGTTCCTCCACATCTTCCTATTGTCTGTGCTCATATCATATCTTCCGCTGTTAATATGTCCCTCTCCGACGTTTGTTCGATACTTCTGAAAGTTACCCCTCCTCTGGATGCTCCGCCTCTCTCTCCAGCTCTCCTTCAGCAACCCGTGGCTACTCTCGCACCTTCTACTCGTGATCACCCGACTCGTGGAGGTCGTCAGTCTCGGGGACGGGGCCGTGGTGGTCGTACTCTCTTCAAGTGCTCTAACTGCGGCAGGAATGGTCATCTGGAGGTCACCTATTACCGCAAGCATGGTCTGCCCCCTCATCGTACTGCTTCGGCTACCACCTCCCCCCGCCATTAGCGAGGATATTGCTTCTCTGCGTGCTCAACTCCATCAGCTTCAAGGGATAGTTAGTCGCTCCTATGGTTTCGCAGTCTCGATATCCAATGAAGGTATATCTTGCCTCTCACACAGCTCTTACTGGATTGTGGGCTCGGGTGCTACGCATCATCTTTCTCTGCAGAAGCTGTCGCAATACTTAGATTCTGCTTATCCCAAGTTCATCATTGTGTCTAATGGTGACACGATCCCGGTTTCTGGCACTGCTCATCTGCCTCTTACTCCTTCCCTCTCCTTATCCTCGATTCTTCATGTTCCAGGATCCCCTTTTAATCTACTTTCTGTTAGCCGTCTTACACAAGACCTTGATTGTTGTGTAACTTTCTCACGCTCTTCCTTTGTTGTGCAGGATTGACTAACGCAGAATATACTTGATAGGGGGCGACTGTCTAACGGGTTGTATCTTATCGATGTTCCTCCCGCTGCTCTCACCACTGTCTCCTCCACTGATTAGCATCGTCGTCTTGGGCATGCTCCTTTTTCGATTCTCAAGAAAGTTCTTCCAACTGTTCCTCTTCAGGAGTTCTTTTGTGAATCATGTATTTTTGGCAAACATCGTGTATCTTTTACTTCTCCATGTACTCGGAGCGATACTCTTTTATCATTAGTGCATTTTGATACTGGGGACCATATAAGATCCCTATTATTTTTGGTTATCGCTACTTTGTAACTTTCATTGATGATTACTCGCGCGTTACTTGGATGTACTTACTTCGTGATCGTACTGAACTCACCTCCACGTTCCGTACCTTTCTTATGGAAACCCGCACTCAGTTTTCAACGTGTGTAAAAATTCTCTGTACTGATAATACTCGTGAGTATACTGGTCGCACCTTCTCCAATCTGTGCGCCGAGTTTGGTATTATTCATCAAACTCCGTGTGCATATACCCCCTCAATAGAATGGCGTAGCGGAACGAAAAAAAGTGTCATCTCTTTGATGTTGTCAGATCTCTAATGATCCAAATGCAGGTTTTTCCTCTCTATTGGAACTTTGCAATTTCCAATGCTCGCCACCTCATCAATCGTATGTCCTCGCCTATCCTCCACTTTGTGGCTCCCGTCACTCTCCTTTACCCATCCAAGGATCTATTCTCGCTCACACCTCGTGTGTTTGGATGTACATGTTATGTCCATCACCTTGGTCCTTAAAATGACAAGTTAGCCTCTCGTACTACCAAAGCTATGTTTGTTGGGTTACTCTCGCACTCAAAAGGGGTATGTCTGTTATTACCCTATCAATGTCACTAGTAAAGTGGTCGTTTCTGTTGATGTCTACTTTCATGAAAACCAACCATATCACAACAGTCTTATTGATCCTCTTCTTCCTCATCTGCTACCACGGCCCACAGTTCCAGTTACGTCCCTGCTTCCACCTCTTCTACCTACTCCTCCTCTGTCTCCAACACCTCACCCACTGCCAGTTCCCTCCAAACCACATATCATTCAGGTTTACACTCGTCGTCCTCCACGTCCAGATGCACTGCAGCAGCTTCCCACTACTGGTGTGTCCTCGCGGCTTGTTGATTCAACATCACCCTCGACGGCTCATCCATTGGCCAACTGTCTTTTTACATCGGCTCTCTCCACCTCTTCTTACCTTTTCTCTCTCTCTATCTCTTCTATCTCTATACCTAACTCTGTGCAGGAAGCTCTCCAGCATCTGGAGTGGCGTGCAGCCATGGATGAAGAAATGACTGCTCTGTGGGGTAATAAGACTTGAGATCTTGTCACTCTTCCTCCTGGCCATAGTTGTGTTAGCTGCAAATGGATTTTTACAATCAAATATGTGGCGGATGCGACAGTTGATCGCTTGAAAGCTCGGCTTGTGGCACGAGATTTTACTCAATAATACGGCCTTGATTATGATGAAACCTTCTCCTCTATCGCAAAATTAAATTCAGCCCGGGTTCTGCTCTCCTTAGCTGTTCATCGTCAGTGGCCCCTGCATCAGCTGGACGTCAAAAATGTCTTTTTGAATGGTGATCTTCTTGAAACTGTTAAAATGCATCAACCGCCCGGGTTGAGACCACGGGGAGTCTCGTGTATGTTTGCTTTGAAAATCTATTTATGGTCTCAAACAGTCTCCTTGGGCGTGGTTTGAGAAATTCAGCAAGGTCGTTCATAAGGTTGGTTTCAAACAAAGCTCGGTGGATTTCTCTCTTCACTCGTCACCAATCAACCGGGACTGTAATACTTCTGGTTTATGTGGACGATATTTTGATCACTGGTGATGACTCCGTTGGGATACAACACGTTAAGCAACATTTGAATTCAGTCTTTCAAATTAAAGATCTGGGAAACCTTCGGTATTTTCTTCAACTAGAGGTAGCACGACGACCTGATGGTCATGTCTTATCCCAGCGCAAGTATTGTATTGCCCTTCTACAAGATGTTGGCCTCTCAGGGTGCAAACCTGTGGAGACCCCGTTGGACGTCAACCACAAGTTGTGTGCTTAGGGATCTGAGCCTGACTCTCTACTTCCAAATCCAGAATACAATCGGCATCTTGTGAGAAAACTGATATACCTAACAGTTACAAGACCAGATATCTCATTTGCGATTGAAGTGGTAAGCCGCATTATGCATACTCCACGGGTTTCTCATCTTCAGGCAGCAACGCATTCTCAGATATCTGAAGACTGTTCCTGGACAAGGACTTATGTATAAACCATCTTCCTCTCTTTCTTTTGTTGCTTACTCTGATGCGGATTATGCAGGCTCGTTGGACGATCGACGATCTACTACTGGTTTTTGTACTTACTTTGGAGGAAATCTTATCGCATGCGGAGTAAGAAGCAGTCGGTGGTTGCTCGCTCGTCGGCTAAGGCTGAGTACCGTGCGATGGCGGCTGTTATATCAAAACTCACATGGCTTGAAAGTTTTCTTATGGATTTGGGGGTTAAATTATCCTTACCGTCAACTTTAGTTTGTGACAGTCAGGCTGCAATCCATATTACAAAGAATCCTGTGTTCCATGAGCGAACCAAACATATTGAAGTTGACTGTCACTTCGTTCGAAAAAAGAACCAATCGAAGATGCTAAAGCTTGAGCATGTTCCTGCTTCTGGGTAAGTTGCTGACGTTCTTACCAAGGCATTACCTCGGAAATTGTACCATCAGTTCCTGTCCAAGCTTGGTGCCTACGATTTGTACGCTCCAGCTTGCAGTGGAGTGTTAGAGAATATGAGGGAAAATGATGTAAATGCCCATTTATAAGGCTCATCTATAGGCTCGCTTCTCCTTTCTTCTATTAGTCTCACATCTCTTGTATAGGATTCTTTCTCCCTCTCTTCTCATATATATATGTACCTACTCTTGTATTTTGATCATGAAGAAGTATATACAAGTTTTGGCTCTACTTTCTACAGATTTAAATACTTACAGGACACGTGATACTTATCTATACGATAGCTCCATTCTTAATATTGAATGTAGTTAGTATTTTTCACAATGCATTAAAGCTTTTACTTTTATTCTAGACACGTTCGGTCCACGGCGTGTTGACTGCTAGTGAATTATAATTGATTATCTTGGACCGAGGAGTATCAACATACTTAGGGAAGCTCATCGTCAATTATACAAAAATCTTTACAAATTTGTATCACTTCACTTATAATTAATCCTAGTTAACATTCAAAGTATAAAGCAATCACCTTAACTCTAATTCTCATAATTTTAAATCTTAAATTTCAATTGTCGGTTTTAAGTATTTTTGTTAAATCAATAGTTAGTTCATTTTATATCTTTTTTAGATCAAATTAAGCATCAATCAATTGTTTGTCTATATAAGTTGTGTTCAACGTATTTATAATGCCATTCAAACGGAATCCTTGTGGAGATGATACTTTCTCATCATTTTTTATTACTTATGTGACTGATGCAATTGCCGATATATAGCACCTATGTTAAACGGACACATCAATTTCTTAAATAAATTTGTAGTTTTTTTGTACATTGATGATATTCCAATCTATATCAAGAGGGAACTGAACTCCATGC
This sequence comes from Platanthera guangdongensis, assembly GCA_039583875.1. Lineage (NCBI taxonomy): Eukaryota > Viridiplantae > Streptophyta > Magnoliopsida > Asparagales > Orchidaceae > Platanthera > Platanthera guangdongensis. The sequence goes on from CM077152.1 coordinate 192,628,003, forward strand.
AAATCTAAATAAATGCAACTTTATGTTTCCCAATTTAATGTTCTAGAGATATGTTGTTTCATCCAATGGCATGATAATCAGCAAGAAGGTCAAAGAAATTTGTGGTTGCTTCCGACCGAAAGCTATGGGAGACTGCGCAAGTAGTTAAGGTCTCGGCACCTTTTACATGTGTTTCATCCTAGACTTCGACACTATTGTGACACTGATTACTAATTGCCACGGGAAAGGAAAATTTCAGTGGGGATAAGAGGATGATACTATTCTAGTGAGGAAAATTTCAGGGGGGGGGATTTCAAAGTCAGCAAGAAGGTCAAAGAAGTTTGTGGTTGTTCCTGACCGAAAGCTATAGGAGACTGCGCAAGTATTTAAGGTCTCACCACATTTTACAAGTGTTTCATCCTACACAACGCTACTGTAACACTGATTACTAATTGCCACTGGAAAGTGGGGATAAGAGGATGATACTATTTTAGTGAGGGAAATTTCAAAGACAACAAGAAGGTCAAAGTAATTTGTGATTGTTTCTGACTGAAAGCTATAGGAGACTGCGCAAGTATTTAAGGTCTCGCCACTTTTTACATGTGTTTCATCCTAGACTTCGACACTATTGTGACACTGATTACTAATTGTCTGGGAAAAGAAAATTTTTATTGGGGAGAAGAGGATAATACTATTCTAGTGAGGGAAACTTCAGCGGGAGAAATTTCAAAGCGATTAAGAAGAAATTGACGATTTCTCTCATTCCTATTCTAACTGACTTCAAGAAAAGCGATTGAGATGGAGATTAATGCATTCATCGAGGGTATCAGCACTGTTTTATCTCAATCAGGACCTCTTGCAATGTTCTTGTGAAGGAACTATGAGATTGAACTCTACACTATTGTTCTAACCATCACGCATTAGAAGTGTTGCGGTCTGCGACTGCGCTCCTGACAGACCGGACTAACTAGACCGTCTTAGTCCTCAGAGCGGTCGGTTACGCCTGCAGTCACAGAAATAGATCACAGACGAGACAGCGTTCAGCATGCGGGAGAGCGCTTGCGCGCTTCTGGACAAATGCAGGCTGACTGCAGGGCTGGAACTGTGGGTGCTCTGCTGGAGGCACGCTCTGGATTCTAGTGGCTACGAACGGTGAACGAGCAATTCCCTACGAACCCTGATGTGCACGGAGGAGGTTGCTAATGGACTTTGACTTAGAGGCGAGCGCGGGGGCGGCGGACCTTTGTCGTAGCAGCGAGCACGATGGCGGCGGACCTGCGGAGAGAGAGAAAAAAACAAGAAAGGAAAAGGCTAGAGAGAGATTCCGTATAGATCCGTGCTTCCAAGTTGGAGAAATGAGAAGGATCAAGGGTCTATTTATAGGCATGGAGAGGGGAGACCTGGTAATTTACCTTAACAACCACCGCACGGACCAATAGGAAGGGCCGAAAGTGATCACACGGATTATCATTTTTAGGAAAATACTGAGCCTTCCCCTGGGACCAAAATAGGCCCGCCCGAACTCGGGAACGGCCCAACGGGCAACGGGGGTGGTTACGCACAGGATGGTGCGTAAACACCCCCAACCGCGCACTTGGTGTGCGGTTACGGGCGGTGGCCGCCTCTTACGGTTACGGCCGACCCTTTGGGGCTGGCCAAAGCCCCCGGCCGGCCTCCCGCCAGCCGACCAAAGGGAGCGGAGGGGCCTAGGAGGCTGGGCGACCCCTCGGCCGCCCAAACGGCGGGCGGACGAAGGGGGAGGCGGTCGGTCCCTTGGGGGCCAGCACCTCCCCGGCCGACCTTGTCGTACGCGGCCGGGGAGAATGGGGCGGTCGGCCCCTCGGGGGTCGGCGCCTCTCCGGTCGGCCATGTCGTAGGCGACCGGGGAGTTAGGGGCGGCCGACCCCTTAGGGTTCGGCGCCTCCCTGGCTGGCCTCATCATAGGCGGCCGGGGAAAAAGGGGCAGTCGGACCCTCGGGGGTCGGCGCCTCCCCGACCGGCCGTGTCGTAGGCGGCCGGGGAGAAATGGGGCGACCGGCCCCTTGGGGGCCGGCGCCTCCCAGGCCAGCCTTGTCGTAGGCGGCCGGGGAGAAAAGGGACGGCCGGCCCCTCGGGGGCCGGCGCCTCCCCCGCCGGCCGCTTACGAGAAAAGGGGCAGTCGGCCCCTCAGGGGCCGGCACCTCCCCGGACGGCCTTGTCATAGGCGGCCAGGGAGAAAAGGGGCGGTCGACGCTAAGGCCGCCGACCGGCCGCGAGGAGGCTGACGCACGGGATCCCAAGCGGCGGTTGGCTATCCCGCGTGCGGAAGTTAGGATCACGCGTGCGGGAGTTAGGATCACGCGTGCGGGAGTTAGGATCACGCGTGAGGGAGTTAGGATCCTGTGCGCGATGGTTACGATCTGGTGCGTGGTGATCATGGCATGGATCGGACGCGGTGATCGCGTGTGAAGTGGTTTGAACCGTAACCCCCACTTCGTTAGTGGGGGAAGTGAATGTTTTGACTATGTGCAACCCGGTTCACCTATAGATTGGGTACGACCCCATCAAATGCCCCCCAAAGCCTGTGAAGTCCAAATTTCAGGAGAGGAGTGTGAGCCTTTTCTTCATTGTGCTGATCTTCAACATCGATGACGGAGAAGAGCAATGAAGTGCGAGAGGCGGTGGCCAAGTCCGGGAAGGTACTCCAATGAGCAAGCGGAGGTGAGGGAGAGAAGGGGCGCATGCATATGCGGGCGCGCGGGCGAGCGCGCTCGGGGGCGCGCGCGAAAGGGCCCAGGCTGCGCAAGCGCATCTGCGTGCATGCGTATGCGGGTGCGCGCTATGTGCACTTGCACGAACAGGCGCGAACTACGCGCGTGCACGAGCAGGCGCACATGCCCCGCGTATGTGGGCGCGCGTCGGGTGGCGCATGCGCAAGCGTGCTTCGCGCGGCGTGCGCGCGCGCCTGGTTGGGTTGTGTGTGTGTGCCTCCTTACGGGACTTGCTCCCTTTTTGGGACTCCGATTTTCGTGTCGCGCCATTTATTTTTGCATGGCTTGCGTGGGCTTTGTTCCCAATTCCTTGGGGTGTCGCGTTTTTTTCCTTTCTTGATTGTTCATATGTGCAGGCTCCGCGGCGCGTGGCGCAGGGCAAGCCGATGTGCCTTCGTTCTACTCTTACTCCAGAGCAGGTAATCGCTTGGAGGGGCGATACAATTTGCCTGCTGGAATGGAGATCCGGATTCCTCGTGCCGAAGAGCGGGTGCAAAATCCACCAGTGGGTTGGATGACTCTTTGCGAGTCGTCTCTGAAATCTGGATTTCGGTTACCACCATGCGAGGAGGTGGTCGAGATCTTGAAGTTCTGCGGGGTGTCAGTGTCCCAGTTTACTCCTTTGGTGATGACGCGAATTGTGGGCTGGTGGTCTTCTTTCGTGAGCACGGCTCCAAGCTTTCCTTCGACATCTTCAAGGATTGGTGCGAGGGGTGCGTCGCCAGCGGTGATCGGGTTGATGTCTTCAGCAACAAACGTTGGTTGCAGTTTGGGAGTCGGGTGGACCGGCGACATGGGAATACTTTGTTCGGATATGTCCGCAATTGCTGGGAGCTGTCGGAGCATTGGAACACCCTTCCCGATTGTTGTTGCAAGGTGAAGGGGTGTGAGGGTGAATTTATTCTGGTGTTGGGATTTTCCGAGCCCCGAGAGTCGGCGAATCGTCGCTTCAATATTTCATCCTTCGTGGAGGAAAAGCGCATGTTATTAGGCGGCCTTTCGGCTGATGCGGAAGTTCTGTTGCGGTTTTGTTGGTCCGTGACCGGAAGAGGAAGATGATATTTGAAGGTTGCGGCGATTCAGCGGTCGAGCGTCGCCCTTTGAGGCGGTCGGATGCTTGCTTGGAAACGGCTCCGTGCTCTTCTAGGGTTGAGGCGACTGTCTGTTGACCCTGACATTGAGATTTTAGACTCTGCTACCCCCCAAGTTCCTGGGAAAGCTTCCGTTCCGCAGCAGGGGAATGGGAGGCCCGTGCTATCTTCGAGGTTGATTATGGCGGTAAGGGTTTAGTTTCTCGCGTCGATTTTGTCAAACTTCTTTGATTTCTCTAACTTATTTTTTTGTTGCAAACCGGCATTATAGCCAGCATTGACCCCTCTTGAGATGATCTTTTGGCAAGATTGAAGGACAACCACCGGTCCCTTCAGGAGAAGTGTCGAGTGATGCAGGGATCCTGCCTTGATCTGAGGGGGAAGCAAGATCGTGATATCTCTCGCTTTCGCCAGTTTGAGGCGGAGATGAAAGCTGAGATGACGCAGCTGCGAGAGGAGCTTCAGGCGTAGAAGACTTTGGCGGAGAAGACAACGGCTTTTGGAAGGTGCAAAGAAGGAGAATGCTCTTCTTCAGTCAGAGCGATCTTCCTTGAAGTCTGAGGTAGAGTGTCTTTCTTCAGAGGAGCACTTAGCTGAGCTGAGAGCAGCGGGGTCGCAAAGTACAAGGATTCTATCGACTTTATGCTAGATCATTGCTTGCTTTCTGAGGAGATTCGCGATGAGGTATGGACGCAAGAGGTCGAGCCAGACATGGCAGAGGTGCGGGAGGTGTCCTTCCTTCGTGGTATGTCAAAGGCCCTTAGGATGGTGTCTCGTAAGCGGGGGTGTGACGTCACTGACTTGGGCTTTGAGGATCTGTCCGAGGACGAGCTTGTTGATGTTGATGACGAGGAGTAGCCCTTCGTACTTGAGTTTCTTGGATGGTTCGTACTTGTTTGCCCTTGCATCGTACTGGTGTACTTATTTTGTTGTAGCTTTGTATTTCCTGCGTTGTCTTGTTATTTTATTGTTTGTTGCTTCTCAACACATTTTTTGCTCTTTTTTATGGTGCCGTTTTTTACAACTTTGAGTTGCATTTTTTAAGCTGGCGACCGGAGGGTGGGCCCGTAAAAAGCGCTCTGCGACGTTCTTCCAAGGGTAAAGAGCGGGTGCTTTGGGTCGAATAGGCATGGTGTCGGGCTTTCAGAGCGGATAATGTTGTTGGGCGAGGCGGTGAAGACCCTCGATCCTGGGCCACTGTGAGGGAGGCACGCTCTGGTGGCGTCGCAACCAACTCGGGGAGAAGAGCGGACCTATCGTAGGCAGTGCGAGTTGCAAGGGGTCGGGAGCACTGGAGAAACGGCGAAGTTCGAAAACTTGCAGACCGTTGGCGAACGCGAGGGGGAGCAAGCCCTGGCGACGGTGTGACCTACTGCGGGAGAAGGGCGAACCTTTGATCGCGGGTAGAGAGACCACAAGGACTGGGGACCCTGAAGAAACGGCGAAGTTCAGAAAATTGCAGACCGTTGGCGAACGCGAGGGGGGCAGGCCCTCACGACGCCGTGACCTACTGCGGGAGAAAGGTGAACCTTTGATTGCAGTCAGAGAGGCCACAAGGCTGGGAACCTTGAAAAAACGGCGAAGTTCGGAAACTTGCAAACCGCTGGCGAACGCGAAGGGGGCAGGCCATGGCGACGCAGTGACCTACTGCGGGAGAAGGGTGAACCTTCGATCGCAGGCAGAGAGGCCACAAGAGCTAGGGGCCCTTAGAAGAGTCGGGGGCAAATCCTGACGTAACCTTCTACTTAAAAAGATACTCGATCTACGGGGTGAGGAGCCCGTGAGGTAGTGATGACGTGGAGCAGATATCGTTGCTGACTCCTGAGCTTGAGGTCTAGCGCGAGCTTTTGCGCACTAGTTGTTGACGCGCCCTGCAATAGCAATATTTAAAGTAGACAAATAATTTGCATTTAACAGAGATAAACGATAGTTTGCGCACAAACAGATGCTTGCGACTTTATAGGGTCACAATTGTAGCCAAAACGAAAGTTATTGATAAAATTGGCGCAAGTTTGGTGTATTCCATGTGCGAGGCAAAATTTTTCCTTCTGCGGTCCTGAGCTTGTACAATCCAGGTTTGATAACTGAGATGACGACGAATGGTCCCTCCCATGCTGGTGAGAGTTTGTTTTTACTTGGACCCTTGTCGGCTGCTTCGACGCTTCGCAAGGCCAGATCTCCGATGGCGATCGGCCTAGGCTTGACCCGTCGATCATAAAACCGGGCCACTCGCTTCTGGTAGGCCGTGATTCGTTGTGCTGCCCTGTCTCAGAATTTCAGAGATGAAGTCCAGGTTCTCCTGGAGTTGCTCGTCGTTTGCTTCGTGGTCAAAAGTTTGCACGCGGGAGCTCGGGACCCCGATGTCGACGGGAAATATTGCCTCGGAGCCGTAGCAGAGGTTAAATGGAGTTTCCCAGGTGAGTGTTCTTTCAATGGTCTGAAATGAGGTGAGTGTTCTTTCAATGGTCTGAAATGCCCATAACACGCTTGGAAGTTCATCTGCCCACTGCCCCCCACCTTCCTATAAGTGCGCCTTCAACCCCTTGAGTATAGTTCGGTTGGTCACATCTATTTGCTCGTTGGCCTGCGGATGTGCTACGGCCGTGTGGCGGAGACTGATCTTCAGATCCTTGCACATCCTGGTGAGATTTCCCGGTGAACTGAGTTCTGTTATCGGAGATGAAGACTGTTGGGATCCCAAAGCGGCAGATAATGTTCCTCCAGACAAACCTCTTAGCGTTTTCCTCGGTTATCTTTGTCAGGGGCTCGGCTTCTACCCACTTAGTGAAGTAGTCAATAGCCATAATAATAAATTTTCTCTGACCTTTCGCCATCAGAAGTTGCCCTAGAATGTCGATCCCCCACTGCGCGAATGGCCAGGGGCTCTGGAGAGTGGTCAGCACGACTGATGGCTGGTGCAGGGTGCTTGCGTGAAGTTGGCATCTCGCACACCTTTGTACAAATTCGGTCGCGTCCTTCTTCATTGTCGGCCTATAGAATCCTTGACAAAGTATTTCCCTTGCTAAGGCCCTCCCACTGAGGTGCTCCCCACAGACTCCCTCGTGGACCTCACGTAGGGTGTACTCTGCCTCTGGTGTTGATAAGCATTTTAGGTAAGGTCCGGAAAATGATCGCTTGTACAGTTCCCCTTCGATTATGGAGAACGCTAATGCTCGTATCCGCAACCGCCGTGCTTCCTGAGGCTCTTCCGGGAGTTGCCCGTGCCTGAGGTAAGCCTACAGAGGGGACATCCAAGTTGATTCTTCATTGACTGCGGCGATCTCCCACGGTCCCTCCACGCTTGGGACCATCACATCCTCAACCCTTCTTCTTCAGGGTTGATACCCGGTAGAAGAACCGGCGAGCTTGGAGAGTGCGTCGGCCCAGGTATTTTGCTCCCGAGGGATGTGAAGGATTTGGTGTGAGGGAGGTCTCTGGAGGAGAGATCTGACGAGCGTAAGGTACTGTGTTAGCTGATCGTTTCTTGCCTCATAATCCCCTTCGACTTGGGAAGCCACCAGTTTGGAATCTGTGTAGATTGTCAAGCTCTCGGCCTTGCAATCAATAGCGAGTCGGAGTCCGGCGACCAGGGCCTCGTACTCTGCAACATTATTAGTGGCTGAAAACTTCAGCCGAAGACCACACTCTAAGGTGATCTCTTCAGGGCTTATCAAAAGCAAGCCGACTCTGGCCCCCACCGTCTCTGAAGCGTCGTCGACGTAAAGAGTCCAGCGGGCGCGGGATGGCCCTTCCACCGAGGCTGATGCAGGGGGAAGAGTGCACTCCACCACAAAGTCTGCAAGGACTTGTAATTTGATATCAGGGCAAGGGAGTAATTGAATATCAAATTCTCTTAACTTGACAGCCCACTTGACCAGTCTCCCAGAGACCTCGGGCCTTTAAAGAATTTGTCCGGAGCGGCAACTGTGTCAAACTATCAGTACTTTCACTATATGGACTTGGAAATAAGGTCGGAGTTTTCTCGCTGAAAAGACAAGTGATAGGGTCGTCTTGTTAGCTACTGGGTATCTTGCTTCGGTGTTGGTGAGTAATTGAATATCAGGGCAAGGGAGTAATTGAATATCAGGGCAAGGGAGTAATTGAATATCAAATTCTCTTAACTTGACAGCCCACTTGACCAGTCTCCCAGAGACCTCGGGCCTTTAAAGAATTTGTCCGGAGCGGCAACTGTGTCAAACTATCAGTACTTTCACTATATGGACTTGGAAATAAGGTCGGAGTTTTCTCGCTGAAAAGACAAGTGATAGGGTCGTCTTGTCAGCTACTGGGTATCTTGCTTCGGTGTTGGTGAGTACTTTACTAACGTAGTAGACGGGGCATTGTACTCCTTCGTCCTTTACGAGCACAGAGTTGGGGGCTGTCGGGGACACGGGTAAATACAAGAACAATACTTCTTCTGGAGCCTGCTTGGACAAGAGAGGGGGCAACGCCAGGTACTGTCACATTCTCAACCATTCTTCTTTGGGATTGATACTCGGTCAAAGAATCGGCGAGCTTGGAGAGTGCGTCGGCCCTGGTATTTTGCTCCCAAGGAATGTGAAGGATTTGGTGCGAGGGAATTCTCTGGAGGAGAGATCTGACAAGCGTAAGGTACTGCGTTAGCTGATCGTTTCTTGCATCATAATCCCCTTCGACTTGGGAAGCCACTAGCTGGGAATTTGTGTAGATTGTCAGGCTCTCGGCCTTGCAATCAATAGCGAGCCGGAGTCTGGCAACCATGGCCTCATACTCTGCAACATTATTAGTGGCTGAAAACTTCAGCCGAAGACCATACTCTAAGGTGATCTCTTCAAGGTTTATCAAAAGCAAGCCGGCTCCGGCCCCCACCATCTCTGAAGCGTCGTCGACATAAAGAGTCCAGTGGGTGCGGGATGGCCCTTCCACCGGGGCTGATGCAGGGCGAAGAGTTCACTCCACCACAAAGTCTGCAAGGACTTGTGATTTGATATCGGGGCGAGGGAGGAATTGAATATCAAATTCTCCTACCTCGACAGCCCACTTGACCAGTCTCCAAGAGACCTCAGGCCTTTGAAGAATTGTCTAGAGCGGCAACTGTGTCAGTACTTTCACTGTATGGGACTGGAAATAAGGTCGGAGTTTTCTCGCTGAAAAGACAAGTGATAGGGTCGTCTTGTCAACTACTAGTATCTTGCTTCGGTGTTGGTGAGTACTTTACTAACGTAGTAGTCGGGGCGTTGAACTCCTTCGTCCTTTACGAGCACAGAGCTGAGGGCTGCAGGGACACGGCTAGATACAAGAACAATACTTCTCCGGGCGCCTGCTTGGACAAGAGAGGGGGCAACACCAGGTATTGTTTGAGGTGTTCGAAAGCTGGCTGACATTCATCTGTCCACTGAAAACATGTACTGCCCCTCCCCCCTCGCAGGATCTTAAAGAAGGGGAGGTACTTGTCCCCAGTTCGCGCCAAGAATCGGGAAAGTGCAGCGATCCTCCCATTTAGCTGTTGCACTTCCTTGATCAAGCGTGTGGGAGCCATGCACTTGAGGGTCTTGATCTTCTCCGGATTTGCCTCGATTCCTCGATGGGTTACCATAAAACCCAGGAATTTCCCGGCAGTGATGCCGAATGCACATTTGTTGGGATTCAGCCGCATTTTGTAGCGCCGAAGGACTTGGAAGCATCCTTCCAGGTCTATAAGATGGTTGCGGCGGGGAAAGCTTTTTACCAGCATGTCGTCGACGTATACCTCCATGGTCCTCTCGATGTGGTCTTTAAAAACTTTATTCATTAGCCTCTGGTAAGTTTCCCCGACGTTTTTGAGACTGAAAGGCATCACCTTGTAACATTAAATGCCCTTGTCGGTTCAGAACGCGGTGTGCTCTTCGTCGACGGGGCTCATCCGAATTTGATTGTATCTAGAATATGTGTCCATGAAATTGAGGAGCTTGTGCCCAGCGGTGGCATCTACGAGCTGATCGATCCTGGCGAGGGGGAAACTATCCTTCGAGTACGCCTGATTGAGGTTGTTGTGGTCAACACACATCTGTCACTTCCCGGAAGTTTTCTTTACCATGACCATGTTTGCTAGCCATGTTGGGTACTAGACTTCGCGAATAAAACCTGCTTTCAGGGGCTTGGTTACTTCTTCCTCGATGGCTTCTAGCCGTTCGGGCGCAAAGTTCCTTTTCTTCTGGATGATTGGCCTGCATGACGGATTAATGTTCAGAGAATGCGTGATTACCTTAAGGTCGACTCCAGGTTTGTCTTCGGGGGTCCAAACGAAGATGTTTTGGTTGGCACGAAGAAAGTCTGTGCACTCTTCTTGTTCCACGGGAGTTAACGGGGATCTGATCTGCACGGTCCGGGATGGATCATGCGGAAAGAGGGGGACCTCCTTCCACTGGGACTCCTTGTTGCATCGAGGATTCGTCCCTTAGGTCGAAGTCGTTAATCTTTAACAAAATTGGCCTCTCGGGGTGTGCTTGCTTGAAACAGCATGCCCTTACGACTTCTTGACTTCCACGAACAAAACCCACTCCTAATGGGGTGGGGAACTTCGTAGTTAGGTGGGGTATTGAAGGAATGGCTTGGAAGGTTATCTGGAACGGCCTACCGAACACGGCGTTGTAGGCCGACCTGGTATCTACGATTGCGAACAGGTTGAGATTAGTCGTCTCCCTTGGAGGCTCTCCGATTGTGAACGGGAGAGTGACTAACCCGTATACTGTGATGGGACGGTCACTGACTCCCAGGATTGTCCCTGTCGCTGGGCAAAGGTGCTCCTGGGTGAGCCCGATCTTCTAGAGAGTTGGGAGGAACAAAAGATCAACGAGGCTTGCGCTGTCGATCAGGATCCTTTTTACCAGAAAACTCGGGTCTCCGATCCTTGCGCTTATTACTAACGGGTCTTGGTGAGAGGTCTCCACCCCCTGCATGTCCTTTCCATCGAACTCGATCACCATGTCCTGGCGGAACTTCTTCATGGGGGGGTTCTATTGCTACTAAATGGAGGCGGCTCCTTTGTCTAGTGCTTCCTCAAGGAGCCTTCTCCACCTTCCCAAGACCTCCGGATTGTTCTGGGAACCTTCTTCTCACAGAAGGCGTCAAACTGTTGCGGTCCGCGACTGCGCTCCTAATAGACCGGACTAACTAGACTGTCTTAATCCACGGAGAGATCGGTTACGTATACAGTCACAGAAATAGATCACAGACAAGACAAGCATTTTTACGTGGAAAACCCTCTGAACAGGGTGAAAAACCACGGTCGGAACTGTGCCGACAGGAACTCCACTAGATCGGTTGGGGTTACAATGCTTCTTTGGCAGAATCGAGGCTGACAGGTCGCACCCCATTATAACTTGAGGAGGAGAGAAAGAGACAGTTTTTGGCGTGCGGGAGAGTACTTGCGCGCTTCTGGACGATCGCAGGCTGACTGCAGGGCTGGAACTGCGGGTGCTCTGTTGGAGACACGCTCTGGATTCTAGTGGTTGCGGACAGCGAACGAGCAATTTCCTACGAACCCTGATGTGCGCGAAGGAGGTTGTTAACGGACTTTGACTTGGAGGTGAGTGCGGGGGCGGCGGACCTTTGTCTTAGAGGCGAGCACGGTGGAGGCAGACCTGCAGAGAGAGAGAAAAAACAAGATAGGAAAAGCTAGAGAGAGAGATTCCGTAGAGATCTGTGCTTCCAAGTTGGAGAAATGAGAAGGATCAGGGGTCTATTTATAGGCTTTGAGAGGGAAGACCTGATAATATCCCTTAATAACCACCGCACGGATCAATAGGAAGGGCTGAAAGTGATCACACGGATTACCATTTTTAGGAAAATACCGGGCCCACCCTTGGGACCAAAATAGGTCTGCCCGAACTCGGGAACGGCCCATTGGGCAACGTGGGTGGTTACGCACGGTAACCACCCCCAACTGCCCACTTGGAGGGCGGTTACGGGCGGCGGCCGCCCCCTACGGGGGTGTCGGAGGGGGCGGCCGCCCCCGTGGGGCCGGCCAAAGCCCCTGACCGGCCTCCCGTCGGCCGACCAAAGGGGCGACGGGCCCTAGGAGGCCGGGCGACCCCTCGGCTGCCCATACAGCGGGTGGTTGAAGGGGGAGATGACCGGTGCCTTGGGGTTCGGCGCCTCCCCGGCTAACCTTGTCGTAGGCGGGCAGGGAGAAAGGTGCGGTCGGCCCCTCGGGGGTCGGCGCCTCCCCGATCGGCCATGTCGTAGGCGGCCGGGGAGTTAGAGGAGGTCGGCCTTATCGTAGGCGACCAGGGAGAAAAGGGGAGGTCGGCCCCTCGGGGGCCGGCGTCTCCACGGTCAGCCTTGTCGTAGGCGGTCGGGGAGAAAAGGGGCGGCCAGCCCCTCGGGGGCCGGCGCCTCCCCGGTCAGCCTTGTCGTAGGAAGCCGGGGAGAAAAGGTGCGGCCAGCGCCTCCCCGGCCGGGCTTGCCGTAGGCGGCCGGGGAGAAAAGAGGCGGCCAGCACTAAGGCCTCGGGATGGGCACTAAGGCCTCGGGATGGGCACTAAGGCCTCAGGCTGGCCGCGAGGAGGCCGGCGCACGGGATCCCAAGCAGCAGTTGGCGATCCCGTATGCGGGAGTTAGGATCCGGCGTGCGGTGGTTAGGATCCGGCGTGCGGTGGTTAGGATCCCGCGTGCGGTGGTTAGGATCCCGCGTGCGGTGGTTAGGATCCCGCGTGCGGTGGTTAGGATCCCGCGTGCGGTGGTTACGATCCGGTGCGTGGTGGTCATGGCGTGGATCGGACGTGGTGATGGCACGCAAAGGGGTTTGAACCGTAACCCCCCACTTCGTTAGAGGGGGAGTGGATATTTTGGCTATGTGCAACCCAGTTCGCCTATAAATGGGTCAAGAAGTATTACCTGTTCCAACAGGATTCATGCTACAGGAGGCCCTAAAATTTATCAATGCCCAGAAGCACAGAATTCAAATTTTGTAAACGTCGGGTCACTAATTCCAGAAATATGAAGTAGACTTTGGTAATGTCTAAACATACTCAATCACTAATAATGAATGTAGTAAAAAAATAGGAACAAGTAAGAACGCAAAATCCAAGCATAGTGTCTAAACCCTAAAACACAGTATTCACAAGCAGTGAGTAAACGAGGAGGAGAAAGCAAGATACCTTTAGGAACGTAAGCGTTGCGCTTGAGATAGTAAATGTAGAAGCACCAAAGAAATCCGGAGACGAGGTAGAGGAGAGTGCCGCCGATATAATTTCGGAGCCAAGATTGTAGAGGACGAGGCAGAGGCCGCCAAATCGACCCCGGCAGAAGCCCGCCGAGAACTATGTCGTTATACAACTCCGTCTCGTCAATGAACTGCTGCAAAGACTGAGTCGCGTCCATCACTCGATGCCGGCGCCGCCTAGCGCCGCCTAGCGCCGCCTCAATATAGGCGACCAGATTCGCTGCCGAATCTACTGATCTCGATCGAGAAAGAAAGGAGGAAGGCCGATGGAACTGGCAAACTCAGAAAGAAACCAGAAAAATTAGTGTTAAATAATAGATTTCACTCAAAAAAAATTTCCCAAAGATTTATTTTTTAAAAAAATATATAGTATTACCAGAAAAATTAGGCTTTGTTAAAGAAACTTGTGTCCGTCTAAAAAAGAACAGTTTAAAATATAGATTTAAAACTGTATTTTTAAAGCTGATATTGTGTTTGAACAATCTCCCATTCTAGGGGTGCACATAAAGACCCCGGTCCCGGTCCGGGACCGGTCCTGTGCAGGACCGGTCTTTTGGGATACCGGTCCCGGAGTCCTGCCAAAACCGGTCCCGGTCCGGGACCGGTTTTTCCTTTGAAAACCGGGACCGTCTGGGACCGGAAGGACCGGTCCTAACCGTCCTAACCGGTCCCAGACCGGGACCGGTTATTTAAAATAATTATTTTAATTATTTTTTTATATTATTATATTTTAATTTTAATGATTTAATTAAATTAAATACTATTATACTAACATGTAAATAATACAAATTACAAAATACAAATTACAAAATTGAATTGCAAAATTGCAAAGTAAATAAAATTTTTATTAAATTGAAATTAAAACTACAAAATCAAAATACAAATTACAATTTACAAATTATAATAAAAAATCAAAATACGAAGATTTTATTAAATTTGAAATTATATTACAAAATACAAATTCAAAATTTTGAGTTGAGCACTTGAGCCTTGGACTCGTCTTCATTCCGCCGCGCTCCCCAGATTTAAGTTATTAAGCTCGTCTTCAACTTCAGACTCACTGTCTTCAATTGACGAGACGTGTTGTCTTCTCCTCAAAGCGTCCAAATGGTCCTTGTAGCAAATGCAAATCTCCAAAGATTCTTCGGTCAAACGGCTCCTTCGCTCGTTCAGAATCCTGCCACTCAAAGAAAATGCAGACTCCGAAGCTACTGTACTAGCTTGGATGGTTAGTAAATCACGGGCCATTAAGGCCAAAATAGGATAATTATTACATTTAATTTTCCACCATTTTTAAATATCAAAATTTTCTATTTCGTATGCGGTCATAAAATCTTGAAATTGGGTTTTGCTATATAAACCTAATTCGTTTAAAGTACTCGAAGTTCGTTGTTTTTTCTTCGAAGCTAACTCTAAAAATCTATTTTTAAAATATCTTTTGTTCGAGGGGCGGTGGATTCCTCGCGAGGTCGCAATCCATATAGTTGATCGTAATAATTATATAGGCGAGTAAAATCAGAATTAAATTTTGCAACGCTAACGTTGTGAAAATCACTACAAGATTCGTTTAACTCTAAATTTCGATTAATTTCCTCTATAAAATTTTCAACCCCGTCTACACCCATTAAAGGTTTTAAAGCCGCAGCACAAGAAAACATAGGTGGCTGCGATTCATTGGGTTAATTTTGTAAGTTTTAAACGTTTCAGAAGCGAGCTAGTAGGATAATAAACGCCCGATAAAATAGGTAATCTTCGATTATAGCCCAATCTGACGCATCTAAATCATGGATTCTTCTACACTATTATAAAATTCTATCAATAACGATTTTTGTGACAAAGCCCGTTTTAACATTTTGTAGAAACCGGCATATCATAAGATGGACCCACCCTGTGCTATAACAAATTAGTGTTAAATAATAGATTTCACTCAATTAAATTAAAAAAAAATTTCCCAAAGATTTATTTTTTAAAATATATATAGTAATTACCAGGTTTATTTAACTCCCAAATCGGGATCGACCCAGTGACAAGTTATGCAAATGTACGAAAGACCGTTAAACCGCTAGTCCAAAGAAACTTGTGTCCGTCTAAAGCAAAAAGAACAGTGCTTCGTGTTTAAAATGTAGAGTCCGCTTTTAAAATTTGTCGCTCCCGTTGTCGAGCTTGGTCATTTAAAGCTGATATTGTGTTTGGACAATCTTCCATTAGGTGATACTTTGTGAAACCGCCGCTTTATGTCGGTTATATTAATTATTACGAGTATGAGTGAGAGAGAGTGAGAGAGGTAGTGAGAGAGATAGTGAGAGAGAGAGAAAGAAATATATATATTAATTTTATTTCTTCTATTTTCACTAAATTATATGGCTGATGTTAAAATTTCAACCGGCTTTATACTTTAAATAAATAATTTTTTTTTTCTTATATTATACTATAAATTTTTTTTTCATCTTCTTCACCGCAGGGAATCCTGCTTCAACCCATACACCCTTCTCGATCTGTAAGCTCCATGAATGGCAGAGATAGATGCTGTCGGGAGCTCATGTGTTTTGCATCAATCTTTCAAGGAGAACACCCTCACTTTAGCAAATGGCGGCTATTAACGGTGATAAACCTAGCGCTAATTAATGTTATTGATGGTGGAAAATAGGAAATGGTCGGTTTGTAAAGGCGGCTGGAGCTCCTCGGATCAGTTCTAAAAGGAGGAAAACGGCGGGGTTTGGACCGACCAGGTTGAAAACGATGCATGCCAAACACCGGCTTCTTTTCGTTTCGTTTAGATCGGAAAGGAGGCTCCCCGGGTTCTCAAACACAACCTTAATTTCTAAGGTGCGCGAGAAGATTCGGCCGTAAGAGTTGATGATGTGGCTATTAATTAACGACGCAGATCAATCCACGCAAAAATACGACCGTATTTCTCGAATACGGCCGTGTCAGAAAGCGACCGTATAACGGACCAAATAAATTTGGGTTGTTGATTAAAAGTCACGCAATCAAGTACATGGTCGGATCTGCTCGCGCACCTCTCTAAAATAGGCATATATACCAAATTATTTTAGTTAAAAATAATAGCAAAAAAATCAATTGAAAGTGAAATTCTAATTTCAAAATATATGATTCCTACAACTTAGGGAGTGATTAGTCCTATAAATGAAGAGTCAAAAACTTGTTTTTTTTTCTTCAATTTGAACTCATGGATTTGTTCAAGGTTTAGAAAAGTTTATGATTTCATTTATATAGTTTCTGTTAAATTTTAAGCACTTAAAATTTCATATTTAGTTCCAAGATTCAAAAGCACTAACATTATTGGTGTGGGTCGCTCGACGCTCTTATAGATCAGTCGAATTATACTGTCTCGGCTCGAGAGCTAGCTGAGCATGCAAACCGTCACAGGTTGATCCAACAGTTGACAGCAAGACGTTTGATATGAAAAAACCATAAAGGGGAAAAACCACGAGGTCAGATCGATATCAACCAATTCCATTATCTTTCAGAATATTACAAAAAATAATTTCTCGAGGGTGACGGGTCACCGCTCATTATAATAAGCTTTCTTGATCACAGTGTACAACTCTTATTCATCCATGGTGGACCCAGTCAAGACATGAGTCGAAGTTAACATTCAAAACAGAAGGCCTATAAGACTATGGGTAAGCACCCCTTGCATACTCGCTAGGTAGACGACCAAGTGGATACTCGCTCAAGCCAAGCAAGATCCCCCCATAGTCGTGTAGTCGTCGGGTGGGTGGGCTTTAAATAAGACCCCCCACCCCCCACCCCCTCGCCCTTTGGTTTTCCTTATAAATAGGACCTCGGGAGGTACAAGGATGGAGACTTTTGGCTGAGCTTCCGGATTGCTTTTCTGAATATTTGGGTCTTGATATTGTGACCTTCCCCCTTGGCGACCATCTATTTTAGATACTCGCCAAGTTAGTTGCATCCTCGTACCCTGCTCGGTCATTCTTGTTTGTGGAGGGGAAGTTTGTTCAATGCATCTAGGTACGTGGTGGGGCCTCCCTACCGCATCGCCTAAGGTCCTTTAGCGCCTCTTTAGTCTCTTTGTCCTTGCCCGTCAATCTGTCAAGCCCGAGCATAGGATCAGTAACCTTAGGCTGCATTTAGGTCCGAATTTTGGAATAGAGATTTTCCCGACTTCAACACTTTGGTGCGGTGAGCGTGGATCGTAGCCAATGGAGGAAAAATCTTGTGAATATGCAAGATGGTTGATGTTGGCGAGCATGGAGAGAGAGTTGGCAATCGGCAAGTGAAGGCGAATTTGTGACCATGGCAGTTTTCGAAGATTTTGCGTGGAGGATTGGGGGACCTTGCTAGCAGCGTTGCTCCCTCGCACTGAGGTTACGGTGACATCGCCTCATAGTGTGATGTCGTCTGAGGATGGTGGTCCCTCTAAGCAACAAGGAAATGGGCATGTGGTGGAAAAACCGGAGCGACTAGTGCAATCGTAGTTCCACCAAGTGAATTCTCAGAGTATCAGATTCCGAAATATGGAGAACCAGACGAGATTTTAGGATGCTCGCCTAGGTGGCGAGTATGGGGGAGTTACTCGCCAAGTTGAAGACCGTCGTCGCCAAGGAGGAAGGAGCTCGTATAGTGAGGAGGTGTTGTCGGCCTCAATCCCAGAAGGCTTCAGAGAGTTTGTCCTAACTTACTACTCAGGGAGACATAACTCGGTCAAGCATCTTCAGTGTTTTAAATACATGGTGTCGATCTGTAATATGACGAATGTGTTCAAGTGTCGTTTCTTCTCCATCACCTTCGAGGGAAAGGCCAGAGATTGGTTCTACCAGCTACCAAGAAGCTCAATTTACTGCTTTGAGGACCTGCGTCAAAACTCAATTTACCGCTTCTCCATCATCTTCGAAATTCAACCTCAAAAATCATCTCCAACCGTTGGGGAAATTCTTTGCCCAAGACGAGGTTGGGCATTTCACTTCCAAGTTGGACTCAGAATCCTGTCTAAGTGTCATGGCGTTGAGTGAAGCTCATTCACTCAACGCTTATTCTACTGATGCTCGATTTTGGCTAAGTTCATAGGTGCTGACGTCAGCAAAATCTGCAAAATCGACAAAGTCAACTAATTTCAAATCAAGTATAGAGAAGCTACAAAACACGACAAACTCTGCCGAAAAGCTATTGTATGTCTTATTCTGTTAAAGCAAGGTGCAGCTGGAAGCTGCAGGTGTGCCCCATTATCTCTTAGAGCTGTTGATCTGCGAACTACAAAAGGAAGAGATTGGTCAAGATGCAAACAACTTTTAGGCTTTATCGATTTCAAAAGTTGTTGTTGGACTTCATCTTCCTCGCCATTGCTGCCGAGAAAAAGCTTGAAGTCTTCCTGCAATAACCAAAAAGTTCAGTTAGCTGGTGCCATCTTCATCTGCACTAGCAAGATCAGAAGGTATATCTTCTGAGGGAGAAGCAGAAATAGAGAACAAGTTTTTTGCAGATCAAGTTGCTTCACAGTTCAGCAAGCTCAAATCTGAAGATCTACTTCTGAAGCTGAGAAGAAGAAAGAACAATGTACAACCCCGTACCCGGCCGAGTGGGATCCTCCCCAAGTGGCGGGCTCGGGGGATGCTATGACCGGTGATTTGGTGCAGCCTCGTTCGAGCACATGCGAGCACTCGTGCGTGCGTGCGGAGACTTTATGCTTCATATATAATATATATTTATTGATAATATATACTCAGATGGTGTAGATATATGCATTGTTTGCTCCAGGGGAGGTGCTTATTTTATCCTTTTAGCTCTTGCTCTGCTCAGCCTTATTGCTTTTAGCATCATAGAACATCATTATTTATTATACTTGGGGGCGGCTTCTGTCGGATGGATTGGGCTGTATGCAGGTTATTTTGGGTGAGAGGATCAAGAAAAAGTGGAAGATAAAAATATATGTTTTCATATATACTGATGGAGGGAGAGAAGGGGGAATAAATAAAAGGAAAAGAAAAAAGGAAAAGGAGGAGGGGGGGATAGGGCAAGCAGAGGGGAGTCGCGTACATCGGGGGAAAAGAAAAGAAAGAGAGATGGAGGAGGGGCTCGGGTAGAGGAAGAGAAGAAAGGGGAAAAAAGAGCAAAAATCGGGTGATGGGGAAATGGCTCTGCGACTCGACTCCCATCGCTGAAACCCTAAAACCCCCTCACACACTCCTACATTGGTCGGATATATGCCTTTCGGCCATGGAACTGCTACCTGAGCCAGCTGCGTGTGGTGGCTGGGACGTCGTCACGGGCTTAGAGGAGCAACGACGGCAAAAATTAGAGGGTATCCATGCCGACGGTGTTTACTGGAAGAATTCTCAGGCAGCTGGGGCCGCAGCCACGGGGATGGATTTCCGATTAGCCCACGGCGGTGACGTGGAGGTGGATGGGAACAGTCTTTTCACGGCACTGAGGCAGGCAATGGGATCCAAAATCGGGGGCGACAACTCAGAATGAGAATGGTGAGGCGGTTTATAGAGGACCGCAGATCTGACGATGGACCCGGAAGAATCGTCGTTGATGCCGCCATCCGTCACCTCTATTCCCCGGATCTTCAGGCAGGATGGGGGATCCTTGTCGTTCAGGAGATGAAGCTGATCGCTAGGAAGGCTGACTGTGAAGCCCTCGACTCCCTCATTCAGGAACTTGTAGATCTAGGTCTCCAAAGACAAAATCTGTGCAATGATTCAGAAGTATGGCTCGTATTACACCACGCCTTACTCTGTCCTGTTAATTCGAGGCCGCCGCCTGTAGGGAAGACCATCCCTGTTATGAAGTGTGGTGATGATTGAAAGTCCACCTAGTGTCAACTATCTTCACCTATGGGGGGGGGGGGAATAGGTGACGTGCAGCGTTTTTGCGAAATTTAAATATACCTGCACACGAAAATAAAAACAACACAGCATAAAAGAGTACACAAGCTATTTATAGTGGTTCCCGATTTGGGTACATCCACTTTCCCCCTTCGACCTATCTCCCAACAAGGGACGACTCGTTCACTTCTCCAACAGGATTGAAATCCAATCCTTGCACTATCGGAAGGAACCCTTCCACACGTAGGAGTCAACACTCCCACAACACGGGTTGCACCCAACCCTTACAACTAGGAACCTACGTTCCTTTACAACAAAAGTAAAACTAGAATGTACAAGAGATACAAACTACGTTTGGAGACTAAGGTGTCCCTCTTCGTTGACGACGTGTTTTTGAAGTCCACGAAGAGTCCACAACCCTAGATCTCTCTTGGAGAGAATCTCCCCGGAACCGGCAGCGGCAAGATGGGCAGCGGTTAGGTTCACGGGATCGGCGGCAACAATGATGTGCGGCTGCTGTACTCTGGAGATCCAAACTTCGTAGCGAAGCTAGCTAGGTCTACCAACGGTCACACTAGGATCAATCGTCTCGATCGATTCGGATGGGGAAGATTTTCCCGATCAACAAATCAAGAGACAAGAGATCTCCGGTTAGACACGTGAGACTCTAAGCTTGGCTAAGCTTCTGTCGCCGGAGGATCAGGAAGAATCGCGATCAAAAGCGGCGACCAACTAGCGCGAGCGGCGACGGCGGCGGCGGAGCAGTTTCGCAATTTTAGGTCAAGATCGTCGCTCGGCTTCTTTCTGTGTATTTTTACTGTTCAAAAATATCAGTATATATATACACAAGTAAACACCTTAATGACCGTTGTGGGTCCTACAAGAAGAAACCCTAAATCCGGTTCAAAATAGTGCCAGCGGCAGAATCCGGTCCAGCTTTTTCCCGAAAATTGCCCAAGTAAAAATCGGCGAGAATCACCTGTGATTCTCGTCGAATCGTCGAGAATCAAGGGTGATTCTCGACGATTCGGCGAGAATCACAAAGTGATTCTCCACGATTCGTCGAGAATCACAAAGTGATTCTCGTCGAATTTGACTTGATTGCACTCTGATTTAGCCGGCGAGAATCAGTCAGTGATTCTCGACGATTCGGCGAGAATCACTTGGTGATTCTCGTCGATTCTTACTTAGATGATTTTTCGTCTTACGCCTCTGAGCTACTCTTTACTCATCCTTGCTCCTTGTCTGCTCTTGCATAAACACAGTCCTATACTTGAAAGTAAGTGCACTCCAATAGAGAGAGTACACGTAGGCCAACACACTGATCTGCTCAACGAGGGATTACGTCGTGCAGACCCGTGTATATTGACCTACTGCACCCTGACATTGGTGTGCACTTAGCGTGGAATAACTGCAAGCACAACTTGAAATATTTTGTCAAAAACATTGCCTATTTACCTTAGCTTGTGCAGGGGCTTCTTCAAATCAGGTACGTTGTGGATACAATACCCAACAATCTCCCCCTATTTGAAGAAGCCTAAACCCTGCAAGCTAAGGTGAATAGAGCATATGGGAATGAAAATCATAAACTTGAAATTGAGTTGAGTGAGTTATTCATTAGCAATACCAATTTCTTGGGAGCAAACTTGGAGCCACCTTAGCCTTAGCCGAGAGGGTAATCTCCCCCTTTTCGGCTTCTGCAAATCTGGGTCTGTTGCATTTGACCCCTTGCTCCCCCTCAGTTCTTGCACCTGTGCTCTCGCTTGAGTTCCAGGTAGAGGCTCCCCCTAGATTCACGAGCCTGGAGCTTTTGTGGTCTTCATTCCTCATAGTTTAGCATCCCCAATTCAGTTTTGAAAAGACTGAACTTGGCCTCGTCTAAGGGCTTTGTGAATATATCTGCAATCTGCTTGTCCGTGGGGACATAACAGAGAGAGATGTCCTTGTTCTCCACGTGCTCCCGAATGAAGTGGTATCACACTTCAATATGCTTCGTTCTGCTGTGCGATACCGGATTGTTGGTAATTGCAATTGCACTAGAGGAGTCGCAGTACATTGGTACTTCCTTGAACTGAAGGTCGTAGTCGGCTAACTGGTTTCTGATCCATAGGAGTTGTGCGCAACAGCTGCCTGCCAAGATGTACTCAAACTCTGCTGTGGAGGTAGCTACACAATTCTGCTTCTTGCTGTTCCATGAGATAAGCCTTCTTCCGAGAAATTGACACGTCCCGGAAGTGCTTTTCCTGTCATCCCTACTCCCTGTAAAATCAGCATCTAAAAAACCTATTAGCTCGACATCATTGTTTCTCGGGTACCACAAGCTAAGATTGGGAGTACATTTAAGGTATCTTAGAATTCGCTTTGCAGCGACATAGTGAGATTCCTTAGTGTTCACCTGATATCTGGCACAGACACATGTGGAGAACATGATATCCGGTCTACTGGCAGTAAGGTAGAGCAGAGATCCAATGATGCTTATGTATTTGGTTTCATCGAAAGGTTTACCTTTCTCATCCTTATCCAGAGACATAGTGGATCCCATTGGAGTCCTCAAAGAGGTTGCATTCTCCATACCGAATTTCTTAAGGAGTTCATTTGTGAACTTCGACTGAGAGATGAAGATTCCATCCTCAGACTGTTTCACTTGAAGTCCCAAGAAATACTTGAGCTCTCCCATACTGCTCATTTCAAACTTTCCTTGCATAAGTTTAGAAAACTTTTTGCAAAGATTGTTGTCCGTTGAGCCGAATATAATGTCATCGACATAGATTTGCACCAGCAAAATCTTGCCTTTGACTTCCCTGAGAAATAATGTTTTATCTATTTTACCTCTAGAGAACTTGTTCTCAAGAAGAAAACTAGATAAAGTCTCATACCAAGCTCGTGGAGCTTGTTTTAAACCATATAGAGCTTTATTGAGAAAATACACATGATTGGGATAAGTAGGATTGACAAAACCTGGGGGTTGAGCGACGTATACTTCCTCTTTCAGGTCTCCGTTCAAGAATACTGATTTCACATCCATTTGATAGACTGTGAATCCTTTGTGCGAAGCATATGCCAGGAACAATCTGATTGCCTCGAGCCTTGCTACTGGTGCAAAGGTCTGGTCGAAGTCAATCCCCTCCTCCTGTCTGTAACCTTGAGCCACCAGCCTGGCCTTGTTCTTTATGATGACATCATGTTCATCCAGTTTGTTTCTGAAGATCCACTTGGTGCCAATCACATTCTGCTTGTGTGGTCTGAGAACCAGCGTCCAAACGTTGCATCGTTCGAATTGATGTAGTTCATCTTTCATGGCCAAAATCCATGCCGCGTCTTTATCCGCCACGTCGAACTTCTTTGGCTCAACCTGTGACAGGAAGCTAAGATGCAAAACTTCGTTAATAGTACCTCTTCGAGTTCTGACACCGACACGAGGATCTCCGATGATCTGATCTCTAGGATGATCCCTCACGTGCCGGAGCTCTAGAAGTATGGCGTCTGGAGCTTCGACTACTTCTTGGGCTTCTCCTTCTGTAAGACTCCCCCTACCCGGATCCCAAAACACGGCACGAAGGGGGAGTCTTATGCCCGGAACAGCCGCCTTGCGGTAGCATTAGCACACAGGCTAACCTATACCACAAGACGCCTATTCCGCCGGCTACAACAATATCAATATAACATGCCAACCCAACCAAATAAATAAACAACCAGAAGTCAAATCCACACTAAGTTATAATGTCCAAATACATCAATATAACGAGAAGCTAAAACATGCTTCTACCATATATCAGAGTACAGCTAAACATTGCCCAAACGGGCTACATCAGAGTATCAAATACTAACATCAGTAACTGACGGTATCGACGGCACCGTCACCTCAGGCCCTGTCATCCTGTCCAGGCTGTCCTGCTGCGTAGCCTGCGGCTGCTCCACCTGCGGCGTGACCTCCTAAAAAGGAAGACGTAACAACCGTTAGTCGAAACGACTAAGTGGTTTCACATCCGCTCCCCCGGCGACTCCTCAGCACCGGGCGGAGAAAAGGAACAAAAGTATAGTATATAACAAATATGCAAGTAAGGGAAGTACAAGCAGGTGACAGTAGTGTAAGAGTAACAGTATCATAATCAGCATTTATGTAAGAGCTACACTAAACTAGCAAGTATAAGTAACAGCAGGAAAGTAACTTAACTTATAAGAATGCCCATACAAACTTATAAGTTAAGGATCGGGTTACATAAAAGTAACTCATCGTATAAGAGTGCCCATACAAACTTATACGATGAGGATCTTGTTGTGCAATGTTATGAAATGCTATGAATGCTATGCAATGACTCACCCATGCACACCCATGCAATTGCTATGTCGACACAGACTATAGTTCCCACTTTCGAGCAGGTAGCTAACCTCTCAGGCATCAGCCGCCGTGGCCAGGCGGTGACAGTAGAACGGGCACTTCTACTACTAGGCGGGTATCACACTACTTCACCTAGGCCTCCATACGCCTCAACGCTAAGAACACAACAGCGGAGCCCATGCGTACTATGGCCCAGCGGGGTCTTGGGTAGATGAGCACCAAGAACACAGCCCGAACTGGCCTTGCGTGACCCGGAAGGGGCCTCGGAAGAAAGCACGAGGACACAGCCCAACCGTTCACATGGCCGGAGGGGCCTCGGGACGTGAACACCGAGGACACAGCCCAAACCGACCAAGTCTAACTGCCAACTCCCGTCGGTGTGACGACTAGCGAGCCCGTAGACCTGCCACACTATCTTTAACCCGGGATTGCGACACCGCGTGTCGACTCACACCACATGCAAATTCCACATCAACATATCATGGAAGGGGCCTCGGAGTGAGCACAAGGGCACAGCCCTACCATCCATCCACACCTTATCTCAACACAACCAAAACAAGTGGCGGTCAACACCGCACTTACAAACTTACACAATACTACCCATAGGAAGGCGACGCTCTAAGTATTGGACTACCAAATTCAATCCACTAATCAACATTCACATGGCCATGAGTTATCCTTCTATATGTCATATCAGGTGATTTCAACACAATATATCAAGATGCACATGTATAAAAATCTACTAACTTTTAACAAGTCAAATCATTCAAGTATACTATCTTACAATTCTATCACATGGAATCTGATTAATAATCTTCATCATTTATGCAACTGAATTAATTATTCATAAGAGTTTATCCAAGCCTCAGGGTTACCTGTAACATTAGTTTCTCCGAATCCAAATCCAAATATTATAAACCCAGATTTTTAAGTGCAGGAATAGTCTGGACAGCAACTTCAACCGGAGATTCCCGAGGCTACAGGAATCCAGTGAAGTCGTGTAACCCCTCGATGGAAAGGTATTTCCGAGGTCTACAACTCTCGTATTCAGACCTCAACCCAGATTTGACGTTATCCTATCTGAAATCGGGCTTGAAGTCTGCTGCGGACAGAACACAGCTTCTGCATACGGGATTTGTTGAACACCAATTTCGTTTAGACTTTCCCGTGGCTACCGACTTCGCCTGGAGTCGTGCAACCACTCGTTGGAAAGGTATTTCTAAGGGCTACAACGTTCGTGTTTAGCCTAAAGCCCAGATCTGGCCATATCCATCGGGAAAATGGCCTAGAAGATTGCTGCGCGCAGAATACAGATTCTGCGCGCATCTTAAAGGAAAATGAACGGTATCGGTTCGTCTTCCTCCTCAAGGCGATCGTTCCTAAATTTTCCAGAAATATTCTCCTCCCTTATTCAACCTCAAAGGCCATAAACTTCTCACGAGACCATCCACCCATCGTCATATTGATGAAAAGGGGAAGGGTTGAAGAGATCTAAAGTCTAGAACACAAGTTCTAACATGGCCTAACCTAGAAATCTTCTCCTCTCCATCAAGCTCTCTGGAGCCGATGTCTCTCCTAAATATCTAAGATCTAGCACCAAGGGAGAGGGTAGGAAACTCACGTTGGCTCCAGCGGTACCACCATTTCCGGCCATGGATCGCGTAGTTCTCTTTGGCGGCATCTTCTCTTTCACGGCGATGGCGGATCTCCTTCGGTAGAACTTGCTCCTGCAGTTTTCCTCTCACCAGGAGTTCTCACAGGAATTAGGGGAAGAAATGGGAATGAAAATGGCTAGGGTTTTCTCTGCCCCTTATATACAAAATATGACACGGATAGGGACACGGCCGTGTCCGTACCCGTGTCCTGCTTCCGTGAAACGGCCGTGGCGGTTTCCATGTCGGTTCAATGTTTGACACGGGCAGGGACACGCCCGTGTCCCGACCCGTGTTCACATGACACGGCCGTGTGCCTTGACGTGTTATTGGCCGTGTACTTCTTGAGTTACATCTCGACACTTCTCGTCGAGCTCAACTCGACGCACACGGGTAGGGACACGCCCGTGTCACTACCCGTGTCACTTAGTGTCGACCCCTCTCGACGATCTCGACGCCTCTCGACGATCTCGACACGCCTCATCGAGATCATCTTGACGCACACGGGTAGGGACACGGCCGTGTCACTACCCGTGTCACTTGGTGTCGACACAGCTCGCCAGTCTCGACACGGCTTGTCGAGTGGAACTCGACGCACACGGGTAGTGACACGCCCGTGTCACTACCCGTGTCACCACCCGTGTCACTCTGCACTAATTTCTCCACTTATCCACAAGTGCAGCCCAATTCCCTGCACTTCTCAGGACTTGAGTCAACCCTCCTGACTCAAAAAAACACACACACTAGGGGCCTAGAGCGATTTGGGACGTTACACCTTCTTCTAAGAGATTTGTTCCATTTTGATCTTCAACATTCCCAGATGACGTGGAGGTGAAAACTTTGACGTACTTAGGAGTGTCATCTTTAGCGGTCTCATTGAGACTCAGCTGTTCAAGTCGTGCACCTGCATCTTCAAGAATACCACTGAAAGAATTGTTGTTAAGCAAACTTCCTTCATCAAATACAACATTAATTGATTCTTCTACCACTAGGGTTTTCTTATTGAAGACCCTATATGCCCGACTGTGGGAACTATAGCCCATGAATATGCCTTCGAAGCATTTTTCACCAAATTTAGTACGCGGGTACTTCTCATTATTCAGTACATAGCATCGGCAACCAAATATCCTCAAGTAGGACATGGTTGGTTTCCTGCCTCTCAGTAGCTCATAAGGCGTCTTACAATGATACTTGTTGATCAATGCTCGGTTTTGTACATGACAAGCTGTATTGACAGCCTCTGCCCAGAAGTATTCTGGGAGAGAAGCGTCTTTCAACATTGTCGTGCAGGCTTCAATGAGAGTTCTATTTCTCCTCTCCGCAACTCCATTTTGCTGAGGAGTGCGCGGGGAGGAAAACTCATGAAAGATACCTTGTTCTTCACAAAACTCTGTCATAGCACCAGATTCAAATTCTGTTCCATGGTCACTTCTGATTTTGACCACTGAGCAGTTAAATTCGTTCTGAACCTGCTTGACAAAACTAGTGAAGATGTCAAACGTATCTGACTTTCGTTTTAAGAAGAACACCCATGTAAACTGAGAATGATCATCAACTATCACTAGCATATAGGACTTGCCTCCCAAGCTATGAACTTGCATTGGACCAAACAAGTCCATATGTAGAAGGTAAAGACATCAGGAAGAGTCTTTGTCTGCAATGCTCTTAAAGGTAGCCCGAGTCTGTTTGCCCATCTGGCATGCAGGACAGGGGCTATCTTTGATGCACTTGATAACGGGAGCATCCCTTACTAAGTTTTTAGAAAACAGCATACTAATTATTTTGAAATTAATATGCGCCAATCTCTTGTGCCATTGTTCACAAAGAGATGCAATGCCTGTTGCCACAAGGCATACGGGGGTAGATGAATCTAAACTGAGAAAATCTAAGCAGAAGATATTTCTGCTCCTAATGCCTGATAATACCGTCTCAGAAGAGGTACGTGAAATTATCAGACATTTATCCTTGCAGAACTTAACATCATAACCTTTGTCACATAACTGACTTACACTGATCAGGTTATGGTTTAACCCTTCAACATAAGCCACGTCGGTGATAGAGATTATACCGTTGGAAATCATACCGTAACCTCTGGTGACTCCTCGATCTGACCCTCCAAAGATGACTTTGGGTCCATTCTCGACTGGAGTGTAATCACGCAGCAGGCTTCTTGTCCCAGTCATGTGCCGAGAGCATCCACTGTGCAAGTACCAAATTGGCGTTTTGGTGGCCTTTGGACATTCCTGCAAAACAAAATTAATTTCCCTTAGGAACCCAATCGAACTTGGGTCCTAGATTCTTGGTTAGCATACTCCCCCTCGGTTGGTTAACCCTACGAGTGGTCGGCCTCGCATTGCTAACATAGGGAGTCTCGAGATACCTTGGATTAAACCAACAATCCACGACAAAGTGACCGACTTTGCCACAGCACCAACATTCGAATCTGTTGTACCTCTTCCTAGGCTCCTGCCTTACCCTGGGAATGGTGGGTACAACCGGGGCCTTGGATCTGGAGGTGGAGGCCTCATAGTGATTGCAGTCACATGACTTCTTCACCTTTTGTTTCGTCAGTATAACAGGCTTGACTCTTGGTGCCTGCTTTCCATTATGGCCGCTAGAGAATTGACCATAATTTCCCATGTGGATTTCCTCATAAGGTGCCTTGAAGGCACTCTCACCGAAGTTCCGGGGAAAGGTCCAACCATCATATCGGCTCTTTGGCTTTGCAACCGAGGGCCGGAAATGATGACCAAAGGTTGTTTCAAAGTCATGTTGGTTGCAAGGAAAGCTAGGCTTTCTGAACGCAACAGGACTAAGCGGAGCCTTTCCCTTTTCATCAGCAGAGGCCTTCTTGGCGGCCTTATTCTTCCTCTGGTTCCTGTTTCTCCTGGATGAGGAACCAGATACCCCTACATGCCCCAAGCCAGCTCCTTTGGCCTGAGCAGAGAAGGTATCAACTACTGGAAGAACATTTTTGGCATAAAGAAGCTCTTGACGATCTTCCTTTCTGCCGCAAGTTGTTCTTCCAACTTGTCGACTTCCTCCTGCTTAAGATCAAGGAGTTTGAGAGACTCTGAATGCTTTGAAGTTAGGTCAAGGTGCTCCTGTCGGAGAGAAATCAAACTGGTGACCTCTTCCCTTAGGGAGACACACTCACCCTTAAGGAATTTCACTTCCTTTTTCTCAGCCTTCAATCTCTTACGCACTCCTCGAAAGTGTTGAGCAGAAGCTCATACTTCTCGAGGAGCTCCGCTTCACGGGCCGAAAGGCTATCTTCGGGTTCATCATCCTGAGACTCAGGATCAGATTCAGAGTCGGAGAGAGGGGTGTGAGCTTTTACCTTCCCAGTAAATGGGGGGCATTCTCCTTCTGAGTCGGAGCGACCCACAAGCCCGAAGTAGGCTTCCTCATCATCACTGGAGTCTGAGGAATCAGACTCACTCAGTATCTTTGGCCTTTTGGCGATGTAGCTCCGCTTTTTTCTTCTTATCTCTAGAGGATTTGTGCTCCTCTCCTTTCCCTTTTTCTCTCTTGCCTTGATAGCAGTCGGTCACGACGTGTCCTGGCTTATTGCATCCAAAGCAAATAATGTCAGAGGAGCGATGTTTGTTCGGTTTAGAAGCATACCTGTCAGAAGAATAATTTTTCTTCTGATGCCTGGAGGAGGAGCCGTCTTTCTTTCTTTGATTCCTCATCTTGAGGAACTTCTTGAACTCTCGGGTGATGAGGGAGAAATCCTCCTCCGACAGCTCTGAGCTGGAGGAGCATGGCTCAGAGTCCTCCTCCTCATCCTGTTGGGTACATTGGTCAAATGTACCTGATTTGAAGAAGCCTCACCTAACTCAATGATATACATCATAATGTATTTGATGTGTGTTTGAGTTACTTGTGCAGGTTAGGTATTCACTAGACTGAAGCTAAAAGTTTCTAAGTCCATGTGTCGACACCCAGAGGGAAAGTGTCGACACTTGAGAAAGCTTGTGTCGACACCCAGACAAGCAGTGTCGACACTTGGAGTCATTGTGTCGACACCTGAGAAGAAGAGTCGACACCAGACAGAAAGTGTCGACACTTGGAGCTGTGTCGACACTCAGTGAAGAAGTATGCAGAAAAGCAGTGTCGACACTTAGCAGAAGTGTCGACACCTAGAAGAGCTAAGTCTACACCAGAAAGTGTCGACACTTGAAGATGTGTCGACACTCAGCAAAAGTCTGCAGAATCTAAGTACAAGTGTCGACACTCAACACAATGTGTCGACACTATGCTGAAGAGTCAGTATTTGAAGAAAGTGTCGACACTCAGCACAATGTGTCGACACACAACCAGGAGAGTCAACACTTGAAGAAAGTGTCGACACTCAGCACAATGTGTCGACACTTAGTTGAAGACTCTACACTTGAAGAAAGTGTCGACACAAGGAGCTGTGTCGACACTTAGCAAAGAACAGAAAAATTACAAAATATTCTAAGTACAAGTGTCGACACTAAAGGAATGTGTCGACACTCAGCTGAAGAAACAAAAGTGAAGACTTGTGTCGACACCAAGAAGCAGTGTCGACACTTGACAGTTTCAACACATGAAGATGTGTCGACACAAAGGAGATGTGTCGACACTTAGAAGAATACAGTTAAAGAATGAAGTACAAGTACTTGTGTCGACACTCAATTTCAGTGTCGACACATGCAGAAGAATCTGTGTCGAGACATACAAGGAATTGTGTCGACACCTTGTAGACTTGTGTCGACACTTACACAACATGTGTCGACACTTAGTCTATAAGTGTCGACACTTAAGAACAGAAAGTCTCGACACTATCTGACAGTTAGAGAATTTCAAGAAGTGACTGGTTGACATGACAGCTGCCGATCCAGTCGGTCTACAGCAACTGTCAGAGAAATCAGAAGTTTGTTATGAACCGGACCAGCCGGTTACCATGAAGGAAGCCTATAAATAGGCATCCATAGTTTACAGAAACAGGGGTTGTGATTGAGAAACAAGAGTTACAGCTTGAGAGAATATTTAAAGTAGTTGATCAGATTAAATCAAGAAGTGATACACAGAGGATCAACACAAGAAGATCTGTCAGTCCAACTGCAGATCTAAGAAGTTGGAGAGAGAGAGCTCCAATCAAGAATTCAGTCTTTGGAACTAAGGCTGAGAAGAAGGATTCAGAA
The DNA here is from genome assembly GCA_039583875.1 of Platanthera guangdongensis. Classification (NCBI taxonomy): domain Eukaryota; kingdom Viridiplantae; phylum Streptophyta; class Magnoliopsida; order Asparagales; family Orchidaceae; genus Platanthera; species Platanthera guangdongensis. Next base: position 192,658,984 of record CM077152.1, read on the forward strand.
TCATCTGGATCTCAAGAAGCAGAGGTCAAGGATCAACTGCAGAGGATTCAGACTAATTCAGTTCTAACTCAAGAAGCTTTGAAGGAAGCTAAGTCAGTTTGGATCTAACTGAGTTCTTCCAAGAACTCTTCAAGAAACTCTCAACTCCTCTCTTATTTTCTGAGTTGTAGAGTTAGCTATTGTATTTCTATTTTAACTTGTAGGATCCATTGGATCTGAGAGAATTGTAAGCCTATATTATAAAGGCTGAGGGTAGGGCTTGGTTGCCTGAGTGTAGGAGTTGAAGAACTCTGAGTGTAGGCCTTAATTGGCTGAGTGTAGGCCTGGGTGGCTGAGTGTAGGCTTTGTGGCTGAGTGTAAGGCTTTGGGCCTGAGGTGTAGGAACCTTGTTGGGTTCTGAGATAGTGGAGAAGTTTGGCCGAATCTAGTACACTGCTAGATAGGCGAAGGGGGAAAGTGGATGTACCCAAAGATTGGGGAACCACTATAAATTAGTGTGTCTGCTGTTTGATTTCTGTAATTGCTGTTAGCTGTAGTAATCTGTGAAATAACTGTTGTGCTGCCAACAAAGTTTTAAAAAGGTTTATGTCACCTATTCACCCCCCCCCCCTCTAGGTGTTTAGGTACCATATCTTTCAAGTGGTATCAGAGCCAGGTTCCTCAAAAAGGACTAACTGTCTGAGGAGATCCAGTTTGGCAGATTCAGTGTAAGTCACAACACAGTTTCAAGAAAATCAAGAAACATGGGCTCTTCAGAGAATCACAAGGAATTGGGTTCAATGAAACTGCCCATATGCAGAAAGGAGATTTTGGAATCTGGAAAGAGAGGGTAAGGCTATTCATGGAGGCCTCAGACCCTAGAATCTACATCACAGTCAAAGAGGGGCCATATGTGCCCATGAAGATCTCAGTATTGGATGCAAATCAGAGGACTCCAAAGGATTTCTCTGAGATGACCAAGGATGAAATTGTCCTAGCCACTATGGACAAAAGGGCACAAAACATAATAGTAAGTGCCATTGATGATGCACCTTCCAGAACTTAATTCACTGTAAAACAGCAAAAGAGATGTGGGACACTCTTATAGTGTCTATATGGAAGGTTCTGAAGAAGTTAGGCAAGATAGGAAGTCCTTGCTTAATCAAGAGTATGAGAGCTTTAGGCAAGGAAGAGGAGATAGCATCACTGAATGCTACAAGAAATTCTACAGAATTGTTAATGAACTCATGTCCTATGGAAGAGAGTTCACTAACTATGAATTGAATGATAAGTTCTTAAGGTCCCTAACCAAAGATTGGGACACCAAGATCTGTGCCATCAGAGAAATGGCAAAGTTGGGAGAAATTCCTCCTCCCACACTGTTTGGCAAGTTGTTGTCTTATGAGATGCAGCTGTCAGTGAGAAAAGAGGAGGAAAATCAACAAGGACTGAGCACAGAGAAAGGACTGTTGCTTTCAAGTCAGAAGTACCTAGAAAGGGCAGGACTAAGTCATCAACTCCTCCTCCAGAGGTAGTTGAATCAGAATCTGATGAGTCTGTTAGCACAAAGTCTACAAGCAGTGAAAGTGATGAAGACTTTGCTGCATTCACCAGACATTTTCAGAAATTCCTGAAGAAGAAACAGTGGAGGTCCAGACCTTCATTTTCCAAAGGGAAAGAAGTTCAGTATCAGGAGAAGAAGCCTTCAAAAAGGACAAGAAAAAGACAAAGACTAGCAAGGCAACTGGGTCTAAGATAGTATGTTACTGCTGCAATAGACAGGGGCATGTTATTGCAGATTGTCCTGAGAGAAGAAAAGAATCCAGTGACAAAAAGAAGACTCACTTCAAAGGAAAGAAGGAGAAGTCCTTTGTTGCAAAGAATGAGAAGACTCTTTCAGACATTTCTTCTTCAGACACTGAGACAGATGCTGAAGCCTACATAGGGCTATTTGCTGAAGAAGAAGAAGAGTTTATGCAGATCATGGAATCAATCTATGAACAAGAAGAGTGTCAGTGCCAAGGACTGATGGCATTGACTGAAAGTACCAAAATCCTGGAGCAGCCAGGACCTAGTCAGGTACAAAGTCCAACTCAAAGTTCAGATTTCAGTTCTAGTTCAGAGTCAGATTCATCTTCATCAAGTGATGAAAGTGTTTCTGAATCTGAGGGAGATATTCATCAGCTCTTAGATGAATATAAAGTACTGTTGCAAGCCTATAAGAAAAGCAAGTCCCTTGCCAAAAGTCAGGCAAAGGAAATTGCTGATCTAAAGGCAGCTGCAACAGACTTTGAGAAGGAATTTGATCAAAAGCTCAATGAGGTAGCCAGGCTGAAACACATTACTGTGATTCAGATGGGAACTATCACTTATAAAATGATCAAATTAAGTTACTGGAGATCAATCTCCAGAAGGAAAGAGAGCTAGTTGCTAGGTTTTCAAAACCTAAATCAGTGCTACCTTGATTGATGAATTTGTTCATCATAAAGGAAAGGCTGGATTGGGTTTTATTAAACCAGCTAGGACTGTTCAGGATCAGTCCAAGTCCAAGGGCAAAGCCCCAACATTCAACAAGCCTGCTGTAGTCAAGACAGCAAAGGTTGTACCTAAGCAAAGGTACAACAAGTTTGAATGCTGGTGTTGTGGCAAGGTTGGCCACTTTGCCTTGGATTGTTGGCACAATGCCAGTGCCAAGTTGAGTAGCAAGTTACCTGGTGGAAAGCCAGCAGGTAGCTATGTCAAATTGCAAACTAACAATCACCAAGGACCCAAGTTTACTTTGGGTTCTAAGGTTCATTAATTTGTTTTGCAGGTGAATCCAAGTGGCCATACCCCAACATGGTACTTGGATAGTGGATGTTCCAGACACATGACTGGAACTAGGGGACTACTGAAGGACTACATTCCAATCAAAAATGGTCCAAAGGTGACCTTTGGTGGTTCAGAAAAAGGAATCATCAAAGGGTTTGGTAACATTTCTTCAAACCTTGTTACCATTACTCAAGTGGCTTATGTTAAAGGGTTGAAACACAACCTCATTAGTATAAGTCAGTTAAGTGATGTAGGGTATGACATCTCATTTGTTAAAAATGGTTGTCATATCAAGAGGTCAAGTGATCAAGAGATCATTTTGACAGGATATAGAAAGAGGAATGTCTACTGTTTAGACATTATGATTGAGAACAATGGTTCTCCTGTTTGTCTTGTAGCTGATGAGACAGTCTCTCAATGTGTCAAATGGCACAAGAGGCTTGCTCATCTTAACTACAAGACTATTAGCAAACTCTTTAGCAAAGAGTTAGTGAGGAATGGTCCTCAAGTTAAGTGTGTCAAAGATGGCATTTGCTCAGCTTGTCAAAAGGGCAAGCAGACTAAATCCACCTTTAGAAGCTTAGACAACAAAGATGCTGTGAGGTGTTTATACCTCTTGCATATGGATCTATTTGGTCCAATGCCAGTTCACAGCTTAGGTAGGAAGGTCTATACCTTTGTAGTTGTTGATGACTACTCAAGGTTTTCCTGGGTGTTCTTCTTAAAGCAGAAATCTGAAACACCTAGTGTCTTCTATAGTTTTGTTAAGCAAATTCAGAATGAATTGAACTGTACAGTGGTCAAAATTAGAAGTGACCATGGTACTGAGTTTCAGTCTGAAAGCATGACAAAGCTGTGTGAAGACTATGGGATATTTCAAGAATTCTCTTCACCTAGAACACCTCAGCAAAATGGCATTGCTGAAAGGAAAAATAGGACCTTGATAGAGGCTGGTAGAACCCTATTAAGTGATTCATCACTGCCAGAGTATTTCTGGGCTGAAGCAGTTAACACTGCATGCCATGTGATAAATAGGGCTACCATCACTAAAAGGTTAAACAAGACCCCCTATGAAGTTGTGAAAGGCAGGAAACCAAACCTATCCTATTTCAGGATTTTTGGTTGCAAATGCTTCATACTTAACAATGGAAAGTCTTACCTAACTAAGTTTGCTGCCAAGTCCCAAGAGGGAGTGTTTGTTGGGTACAGCAATAATAGTAAGGCTTATAGAGTCTACAACTTGACTACACAAGTTGTAGAGGAGTCTGTGCATGTAGTTTTTGATGAGACACAACTAATTAACAATGAGTTGTCTAGCAATGTATGCAGCCCCACAGGTCTTACTAAGAAGATGGACAAGCTAGCCATAGAAGATGTACCTGCTGCAAGACAGCAAGTAGAAGAAGATGGCTATGTCCAGGGGGAGAACTACATGTACCAGGAGCTGAAGAAGTACAAGGAACTCAGCATGATGAAGATGCTGTAGAAGTACAACCAGAAGTAAGGATGCCTCCAGCCAACAGGCATCTAAGAGATCATCCAGTAGAGCTGATAATTGGAGATCCAAGACAAGGTGTTCAGACAAGGAGCAGAAATCAGAATGCTGTAGTATATTCAAGTTTTCTGTCTCAAATAGAACCAAAGAAATTTGAAGAAGCTATACAAGATCCACAGTGGACTGAAGCTATGCAAGAAGAACTTAATCAGTTCAAAAGGTGCAAGGTTTGGGAGCTGGTTCCAAAGCCTAAAGACCACAATGTTATAGGAACTAAGTGGATCTACAGAAATAAGTTAGATGAACAAGGGGTCATCATAAAGAATAAAGCAAGACTGGTTGCAAAAGGATATAGGCAAGAAGAAGGTATTGATTTTGATCAAACCTTTGCTCCAGTAGCCAGACTGGAAGCCATAAGGATGTTCTTGGCCTATGCAACCTATCAAGGATTCAAGGTATACCAAATGGATGTGAAGTCAGCATTCCTAAATGGTAATTAAAGGAAGAAGTATATGTGGAGCAGCCTTCAGGTTTTGTTGATCCTACTCTTCCACATTATGTCTATAGACTTAGGAAAGCATTATATGGGTTAAAACAAGCACCTAGAGCTTGGTATGAAACCCTATCTAGTTTCCTCATTGAGAACAAGTTCTCAAGGGGAAAATAGATAAGACTCTATTCCTTAGGGAATCTAGAGGCAAAGTCATACTTGTCCAAATATATGTAGATGACATTATATTTGGGTCTACTGAAAGTAGCCTTTGCAAAAAGTTTGCAAAGCTTATGCAAAGTCAATTTGAGATGAGTAGTATGGGAGAACTGAAGTTTTTCTTGGGTCTCCAAGTTAAACAGACTGGAAGTGGTCTATCCATATGTCAGTCCAAGTTCACCCTAGAACTCATAAGGAAGTATGGTATGGATTCATCCAGTACCATGAAGACTCCTATGGGGTCAAGTATGTCTCTAAGCAAGGATGATGCAGGGAAACCTGTAGATGAAACCTTGTATAGAGGGATAGTTGGCTCCCTACTATACTTGACTGCAAGTAGGCCTGACATTATGTATGCTACATGTGTTTGTGCCAGGTATCAAGCCTGCCCTAAAGAGTCTCACTTGACTGCAGTCAAGAGAATCTTGAGATATCTAAAGGGCACACCTTATCTAGGCCTCTGGTACCCTAGGAATGGAGATTTTGATCTAACAGGCTATTCAGATGCAGACTTTGCAGGATGCAAAGAAGATAGAAAGAGCACTACTGGATCCTGTCAATTCCTAGGTGGAAGACTCATTTCATGGAGCAGTAAGAAGCAAACCAGTGTGGCTATTTCCACAGCTGAGTCAGAATATGTAGCTGCAGGAAGTTGCTGTGCTCAACTTCTGTGGATTCAACATCAGTTAGAAGACTATGGATTTCAGGTAAGTAGAACTCCACTTTACTGTGATTCTACAAGTGCTATTTCAATAGCTAACAATCCTGTATCACATAGTAGAACTAAACATATTGAGATTAAATATCACTTTCTTAGGGAGCATGTAGAAAGAAATGATATTGCACTTGAATATGTTAAACTGATAATCAGATAGCTGATATGTTTACTAAGCCCTTAGAAGAAGCTAAGTTCAATAGGTTCAAAATTGAACTAGGTATGATAAACTTAGACTAAGTTTACAGAACTAAAAATTGGCTAAGTAAAAAGGTGTCGACACATAGACAAGTCTATGTCGACACAGAATAGTAAGTGTCGACACTTCAGGAAAATGGTGTCGACACATCTAGGAAGCTGGTGTCGACACTTCAGAATGTTAGTGTCGACACATGTCGAGTAGGTGTCGACACATCCAATAAGGTGTCGACACTTAAGTTTTACTCAGAATTTTCTAAGTAAAGTCTCGACTACATGTCGAGTAGTGTGGTGTCGACACTTAACCAAGTGTCGACACATAAAATCTGTTGACTAAACTTGTGTCGACACATGTGTGTCGAGACATTATAAGTCAGTGTCGACACTTATTGACAGTGTCGACACATCTTTAGAAATTCATCCCGCCTGTTCGTCTTCAAACAAGAAAGGTATAAATAGGGTTCTGTCTTTGTTTGTCGACACGCTTTCAAAGTTTCGAGACCAAAACTCTTGTGTCGACATTTCTCTTCTCTAAAGACTAATTCTCCAAACCCTAATGGCTCCCAAGCTGGAAGAGAACGTTAACGAAGGCTATGAACTGGTGCGTGGCGCATTCGACGACGGTGATCAAGAAATCAAATCGGTGATAACCCTAGTCACCAATTCAGGATTGGAGTTCTTGGTTTCAGAACCAACCAAGATATGGAAGAAGGAAGTTATTGAATTTCTTACTGGAGCGTCTGTAGATGACTCAGGCTACAGAATCAAATCAAGGGTGCATGGCACCAAGGTCAAGATTTCACCCAAGTCTCTGAGAAAGGTACTTCAGCTACCTAAAGTTCAAGATGAAGAGGAAGTGACTACATCTAAGACCAGAGAAGCACTTACCTGGTGTGGTCTAGATCCTAAGCTGAAGATAGGATCAGTATTCAACAGGAGAGGAATGAATACCAAGGAAAGTTTCTGTCAGAAGTTGTGGGAAAGTTATCCTCAGTAAACCTGGAGGGCATGACAGGGTGTCAGCCTCCATGTTCAGTGTTATGACCAGAATCATCTTCAACCTCAAAACAGACTGGTCAATGGTTGTATTTGAGAAAGTAAAGGAAAGTCTGAAGAAGCCCAATCTGGGCAGGATACTAAGTCTCTACCTGGCTGGTACAATACCAGAGGTAATGAGCACTGCTGCAGGTAGCAAAATCAACCACATGAGAAGGATGGACATGAGGATCTTCTCCAGGTGGGAAAGGGTGCTGTCAAAGGAATTGACCACCCCTGAGAAACAAGTTTCTAAGAAGGATTCCCCTCCAAAGAAGAAGAGGAAAATAGCTGCTGTGACTCAGGAGTCCTCCAGCAGCTCAGGTAGTGAAGAACATGTGGTTTTCACTCCTGATAATCATGAGGATGAGGCTGCAGAGAAGTCACCTGCTCCTCAAGAGCCAGCTGACATCCAGGGGGAGCCTCCAGCTGTAGAACAACCTCTACACTGGAGAGTGAGCAAGCTACTCTCATTATCCAAGAGGTACTTTCTGACCTCAATACTTTAGATTTTTCTATAATAGATTCTGATTTGTCTGATGTCCATCAGCAAACTCAGCAAGCAAACCAAGAACCAGATGTTGTTCTCCAAGACACATCTGCTGTAGTTGATGAACCAGTACATCTCCTGCACAGTCTCCTCCAGAATATACAATGGAAGATCTATTTCTGAATTTAGATCAAGAGGACTTTGACATGGACAAGACTGCTGCTGATGAAGAGAATGCTGCTACTGAAGAGAAGGGTGCTGCTGCTGAGGGGGAGAACTTGGAAGTTCAGGAAGAGCCTATAAGGCTAGATACTGAGAAGGCACTAGATGTGCAAGCTGACAAAACCTCAAGCCCTAAGGATAGGGTGAATATAGCAAGTACTTCAGAGTCTGAGGATGATGAAGCTGAGCAAGCTAAGAAGAAGCATTCTTTGTATTCAAAAGAAGGAGTCAGAGCTATAAGAAGGCTCTACAAACTGTTGCTCAACACTCCCTAGTCCAACAAGCTCCATCAACTGATTACAGTAGCTTAATGGTAGCAATGCAAGTTAAGCTGGATGAGCAAAGGAGGCTATAGAGACATATATTGATGAAGGCCACAAGTCTTTACAATTTGATTTAGCTCAAGATATCAAGTCAATCAGGTTTGAGATGAACCTGAATAAGAAGGAAATGAATGATTGCTTCCACAAGGGTGGAAATGCAGTGGTATTCCTGGCTAAACATCAAGAACAGATCAAAGACAAAGTAGATGATATAGCATTGAAGCAAGGCTATGTGCTGGAAATCAATTGAGGATGAATGATAATTTGACTGCATCCACAATGCTATAGTCACTGAATTAAAGAATAAGTCTGCTGAAACATCTACTTCTACTGATGCTGCAAAGGCTGAATTTGATAAACTCTTTCAAGCTGAAATTGCTGCTGTCAAGACTGCAATACAAGATTCACAGAAGGTCATTTCTGAACAGCTTACCAAGCTTAGACCTTTCTTTAAAGAGGGATCAGGTACTTGGACAGCCAAATCAGGTTCCAGAAAGATGATGTGAGAGATCATGTAGCACAAGAAGTCATAAAGGGGGAGAGGGTGTTAGTCAAAGCTAGCTCTGACCATGCCAAATGGATTTCTAATTCCATCAGAGCTACACTGGGCTATCCTCCCCTGTGTGATGATGACAATGTAGCTGAATCTGGTATTCAAAGTGCATATCTTGGAGGTGAGCAACAGGAAGTAGCTCAGGTGATCTATCCACCTCCAGATTTTGAAATGGTTCATGCTGAAGTAAGCACAATGTATAGCCCAACTGCTGGAAAGCCAATGTTATTCTGGAAAAGGTTGTTCAACCTATTACAGCTGCTATGCAAGAGGCTATGGACAAAGAAGAAGAGACAAGGCTGTCAAAGAAGAAGTTCAGGGAACTTGCTGAGCAAAAACCAGATTTTGAACAGTGGAGCCCTACTTCTAGGAACATCATTCTCACAGCCTGGAAAGCAGCCAAGGACAATGCACATGAGAGGAACAAGTGGTTCTCAGAGGCAGAATGGAGGAAGCATGAGAGTAGGCAGGAAGCCATTGTCCAGTATAGAAGGAAGGCTAAGTTAGGAAAGCTACCTCCTACAGCTGTGGAGCCTAGCAAGTACTTTCCTAAGCCCTATCATTATTTTGAAGCAGAAAATCAAGGCTGAAGAACTAAGAAGAAGGACTCCAAAGGGAAGAAGACTGCTGATACTGAGCCTGCTGCTGCTGCTGCTGTAAAGCCAAAGTACAAGCTGGGAAAGGCATAGTTATAAAAGAACCTGATCAGAATTAGATTAAGATTAGACTGAAAATGTTGTAATTGTTACATCTAAACATTTTTGTAAATCATTGAAATGTATTGAACACAATGTTTGAACAAGTTTTTGATAAATATATTTCATGATTGTTCAGTAGAATGTGTCTAATTCTTGTTTGTTCTGTAATGCTGAATGAGTATACATGTGTGCTTTATTACATGTTTAAGTTTACCCTGTTGATATATATCTGCTTTACATCATTTCTAATTTTTAATTATGAGTGGTGTATATCATTGACTAAGGGTTATGACTTCTCCAAATAGGGGGAGATTGTTGGGTACATTGGTCAAATGTACCTGATTTGAAGAAGCCTCACCTAACTCAATGATATACATCATAATGTATTTGATGTTTGTTTGAGTTACTTGTGCAGGTTAGGTATTCACTGGACTGAAGCTAAAAGTTTCTAAGTCCATGTGTCGACACCCAGAGGGAAAGTGTCGACACTTGAGAAAGCTTGTGTCGACACCCAGACAAGCAGTGTCGACACTTGGAGTCATTGTGTCGACACCTGAGAAGAAGAGTCGACACCAGACAGAAAGTGTCGACACTTGGAGCTGTGTCGACACTCAGTGAAGAAGTATGCAGAAAAGCTGTGTCGACACTTAGCAGAAGTGTCGACACCTAGAAGAGCTGAGTCTACACCAGAAAGTGTCGACACTTGAAGATGTGTCGACACTCAGCAAAAGTCTGCAGAATCTAAGTACAAGTGTCGACACTCAACACAATGTGTCGACACTATGCTGAAGAGTCAGTATTTGAAGAAAGTGTCGACACTCAGCACAATGTGTCGACACACAACCAGAAGAGTCAACACTTGAAGAAAGTGTCGACACTCAGCACAATGTGTCGACACTTAGTTGAAGACTCTACACTTGAAGAAAGTGTCGACACAAGGAGCTGTGTCGACACTTAGCAAAGAACAGAAAAATTACAAAATATTCTAAGTACAAGTGTCGACACTAAAGGAATGTGTCGACACTCAGCTGAAGAAACAAAAGTGAAGACTTGTGTCGACACCAAGAAGCAGTGTCGACACTTGACAGTTTCAACACATGAAGATGTGTCGACACAAAGGAGATGTGTCGACACTTAGAAGAATACAGTTAAAGAATGAAGTACAAGTACTTGTGTCGACACTCAATTTCAGTGTCGACACATGCAGAAGAATCTGTGTCGAGACATACAAGGAATTGTGTCGACACCTTGTAGACTTGTGTCGACACTTACACAACATGTGTCGACACTTGGTCTATAAGTGTCGACACTTAAGAACAGAAAGTCTCGACACTATCTGACAGTTAGAAATTTCAAGAAGTGACTGGTTGACATGACAGCTGCCGATCCAGCCGGTCTACAGCAACTGTCAGAGAAATCAGAAGTCTGTTATGAACCGGACCAGCCGGTTACCATGAAGGAAGCCTATAAATAGGCATCCATAGTTTACAGAAACAGGGGTTGTGATTGAGAAACAGAGTTACAGTTGAGAGAATATTAAAGTAGTTGATCAGATTAAATCAAGAAGTGATACACAGAGGATCAACACAAGAAGATCTGGCAGTCCAACTGCAGATCTAAGAAGTTGGAGAGAGAGAGCTCCAATCAAGAATTCAGTCTTTGGAACTAAGGCTGAGAAGAAGGATTCAGAATCATCTGGATCTCAAGAAGCAGAGGTCAAGGATCAACTGCAGAGGATTCAGACTAATTCAGTTCTAACTCAAGAAGCTTTGAAGGAAGCTAAGTCAGTTTGGATCTAACTGAGTTCTTCCAAGAACTCTTCAAGAAACTCTCAACTCCTCTCTTATTTTCTGAGTTGTAGAGTTAGCTATTGTATTTCTATTTTAACTTGTAGGATCCATTGGATCTGAGAGAATTGTAAGCCTATATTATAAAGGCTGAGGGTAGGGCTTGGTTGCCTGAGTGTAGGAGTTGAAGAACTCTGAGTGTAGGCCTTAATTGGCTGAGTGTAGGCCTGGGTGGCTGAGTGTAGGCCTTGTGGCTGAGTGTAAGGCTTTGGGCCTGAGGTGTAGGAACCTTGTTGGGTTCTGAGATAGTGGAGAAGTTTGGCCGAATCTAGTACACTGCTAGATAGGCGAAGGGGGAAAGTGGATGTACCCAAAGATTGGGGAACCACTATAAATTAGTGTGTCTGCTGTTTGATTTCTGTAATTGCTGTTAGCTGTAGTAATCTGTGAAATAACTGTTGTGCTGCCAACAAAGTTTTAAAAAGGTTTAGGTCACCTATTCACCCCCCCCCCTCTAGGTGTTTAGGTACCATATCTTTCAAGTGTATCAGAGGGAGGTTGCTCAAAAAGGACTAACTGTCTGAGGAGATCCAGGTTGGCTGATTCAGTAAGGTAAGTCACAAACACAGTTTCAAGAAAAATCAAGAAACATGGGCTCTTCAGAGAATCACAAGGAATTGGGTTCAATGAAACTGCCCATATGCAGAAAGGAGATTTTTTGGAATCTGGAAAGAGAGGGTAAGCTATTCATGGAGGCCTCAGACCCTAGAATCTACATCACAGTCAAAGAGGGGCCATATGTGCCCATGAAGATCTCAGTATTGGATGCAAATCAGAGGACTCCAAAGGATTTCTCTGAGATGACCAAGGATGAAATTGTCCTAGCCACTATGGACAAAAGGGCACAAAACATAATAGTAAGTGCCATTGATGATGCCACCTTCCAGAACTTAATTCACTGTAAGACAGCAAAAGAGATGTGGGACACTCTTATAGTGTATATGGAAGGATCTGAAGAAGTTAGGCAAGATAGGAAGTCCTTGCTAATCAAGAGTATGAGAGCTTTAGGCAAGGAAGAGGAGATAGCATCACTGAATGCTACAAGAAATTCTACAGAATTGTTAATGAACTTATGTCCTATGGAAGAGAGTTTCACTAACTATGAATTGAATGATAAGTTCTTAAGGTCCCTAACCAAAGATTGGGACACCAAGATCTGTGCCATCAGAGAAATGGCAAAGTTGGGAGAAATTCCTCCTCCCACATTGTTTGGCAAGTTGTTGTCTTATGAGATGCAGCTGTCAGTGAGAAAAGAGGAGGAAAAATCAACAAGGACTGAGCACAGAGAAAGGACTGTTGCTTTCAAGTCAGAAGTACCTAGAAAGGGAGGACTAAGTCATCAACACCTCCTCCAGAGGATAGTTGAATCTGAATCTGATGAGTCTGTTAGCACAAAGTCTACAAGCAGTGAAAGTGATGAAGACTTTGCTGCATTCACCAGACATTTTCAGAAATTCCTGAAGAAGAAACAGTGGAGGTCCAGACCTTCATTTTTCCAAAGGGAAAGAAGTTCAGTATCAGGAGAAGAAGCCTTCAAAAAGGGACAGAGAAAAAGACAAAGACTAGCAAGGCAACTGGGTCTAAGATAGTATGTTACTGCTGCAATAGACAGGGGCATGTTATTGCAGATTGTCCTGAGAGAAGAAAAGAATCCAGTGACAAAAAGAAGACTCACTTCAAAGGAAAGAAGGAGAAGTCCTTTGTTGCAAAGAAACCGCACCCTTGCCTTTTCTGGAGTGACTGGCTTTTAGAGCCACAGTCTTTCTTTGGCTGCAGCCTTCTCTGCTTCTTCTTCTGCTTTCCTGGTGTTCAGTTGAAGCTCATAGGACATTAGCTTCCCAAACAGAATTTGTGGGTCTGTTTCATCTAGTCTGCCAAACTCTCGGATGACGCAGATCTTTGTGTCCCATTCCTTAGTAAGGGACCTAAGGAATTTATCATTGAGTTCACCATTAGTGAACACCCTTCCGTATCCTTGAGGGCATTGACAATCTTGAGGAAGTTCTCGAAGGTGACTCCGATCTCTTCCTTAGGCCTTGTCTGAAGGCCTCATATTTCTGGTTCAGGAGGGATCTACGATCATCCCTCACTTCATCAGTGCCCTCCATTAGGATGATCAGGCAATGCCAGATCTCCTTGCTGTCCTGCAGTTGCAGAAGTTCTGCATCATTGAGTCATCAACCGCGCTGACCAGAATGTTCTGCGCCTTCTTGTCAAGTCCACTAGCACCATCTCGTCCTTGTCCATTTCAGAAAGTTTCTTCGGCACTTTCTTGGTAGGATCAATGGTGGAGACCTTAGTGGGGACATAAGGTCCCTCCTCCACGATCATGAAGAGTCTAGGATCAACTGCTTCATGTAGAATCTATCCTTTCCTTCCAGATAGAAAGTTGATCCTGGTGCACAAGGGGATCTTGCATGTGAACTTGAGCCCGTCCATAATAGATGTTTGCCTTCTTCTTGACACTAGCGGCAGGATTCAACTCAAGGTGTTACCCTTTTTGATGAGCACCTGGCTTGATACCACT